>PVJL010005460.1:0-108150 GCA_004026885.1 Lyroderma lyra | reverse complement strand
CGCACTGCTAATACTGTGTGTCGAAGCGACTGGGGTTCTCTGATCAGGAGCCGCGCTAGAAGATCAGAAAACACAGTCTTACCCCCTCGTTCACTTACTCCAGCTTGGGGGCGAACATGGCACACAAAAATGTACCTTTTACATACCGTGGAGAAAATCAGTTTTAATAAATCCAGATCCAAGGGGATTTCACAGGACTTAGGAACAAAAGATGAGTTAAATGGGAAACGGGGCCAGAGGAATAGTATATAATGAAACAAAACTTCATGGAGTTTAAGGGAATTGTACAGACATGTTTTTGAGGGCAAGATTAATGCGGGGAACACCTAGGACAAAGAATAGCTAACTCAAGCTTTTTCCCTGCTTCCCTGTCAAAGTGCTTTCATGCAGAGAACCTCACCGATATAAAGGAAATGAAGGCAATGCAGGTGAAAATGAAGAATGAGCAACTGAAAAGTTTTGGAAGCACACACATGGCACAAATACTGTAAAACTCCACATGCTGAAATCGACTTGGACAGGAGATTTCTCACACCCTCTGCAGTATGCAAAGGCATGAAGACACACACAATGACCAAGGACACCATGAAACAGGATGTGCGTAACCAGAAACACACACAGGAAGGACACTTTGTGGACAACTTAACAAATCTTAAGACCATCAAATCCACAGCATGAAATTAAGAAGCAGTGGGTACACAGTAGTTACACAGGAATGTGCATTTTCTTACACAGCCGTGAGGTTATCTCCTTCACTGTCTACTGGAGGTAACATCATCTTGGGGTGCCCAGAGGCTGACATGGACATCGACTTCTGATGTCTCAGCCGACAGGTAGAAGATGTGGTACAAACTGAGGCAGGGCTAGCTGCGTAAGCGAACACTTCTGTCAGGCTGGGAGAGGGTGTGGGTTCAGGCAGAGGCAGAAACAACAGTATGATGGACCAGTGACAACAAGAGCAACCTGCCTTAAAGCACACACCTTCCTCCCCACACCATCTCATTTCTGTAAGACAACAAAATCTCTTAAACTCATTTTGGGGATTCTGGAACAACTACTAACCTGTAGTTGCTTTTCTAAAATAGTATTGTTAAAAGTTTATTAGTTTAAAGAAATCACCTTATATGTTTGAATGTTTATTTATGTGAGAGGGATAATATCTCTATTCAAACCCAAGTGAGAAAGTCAATCTGCACAAGCATGAACACACTCTGCTCCTGACCAGTTCTCCATTGCAGTGACAGTTTGAAACGGAATTGGGTACAGTGCCTAATTGTTATTTGTCAAAGTGTCCTGTGTTGTTTAAACAAAGCTAAGTATCTTCCGACTCAAGGGACAGCCACTTCTTTATGAACAACAGTCCAGATTCTTAAGGAGTCAAGGAAACCCTTTTTCAAGTTGGGAAAACTAATGAGCAAATAAACCATTTACGGACCGAGAGAGTGACAGAAGTGTCCGCAAGTCTGCCATGTCACCTGGCCCAGACAGCAAAGGGACAAAACCACCTGGGGAGTCTCGCTATGACCTCGTTATTCCTTAATTCCAGCTTGCTCACTGTGTTCCTAGAATTCCAAAGGGGCAGTCTATTTCCTTTAAGGACAACCAGGATTTAGAATTCTGGCCATGCCCTTTCAGCATTTTTCTGCAGAAATTCAAAGATTGAGCCCTTGAACCCTAGAGCTCCCAGAGCTATCGTGACATCTTATTGGTGTCCCATTTCCTAACAGTATTTCAGCCAGCCCCATCCTCTGTGATCCTCTTCTCCCGGGGTCTCAGCACAGAGCCTCACTTCTCACAGGCTCACCCCTCAGCATGCGTCTGACTGGTCTTACCTGCACATCTTCCAACCTGTCCACCACACAGCCATGAGCTTCCTAAAATACAAAAGCCTGACCTTGGGGCTTGTGACCTTTCAAAAGCACACTGAGTCTTCAGGATAAAGAGCAAATCCCTCTGAGCTGCAGCCTCAGGCACCCACAGCCTGGGCCTGCCATCTCTCCAGGCTTTACCTTTGCTTGTGACCTCTCAGAACTCGCTTCTTTGGCCCGACAACATGCAGACAGACCTTGGTCAAGCAGCAGGTAAAAGGAGGTATTCTTTGTGCCCACAGAGCTGGCATCATTCTATGTTCATCAAAGTTCAACCCAGGTCACCCCTTCTGTGTAGTTACATTGTATGCACTGGATGTTGCACACCAAACCATTGTGGTGACCCTTTCTGCTTGTGTGCCCTGAAAGCAAGGCCTGAAGTCTCATCAAGGTGTCCCCCATCAGCAGAAAGCCTCAGTCAGAGCAGGTGCTCAGAAAGTGCTTAAGTCAGTGGTTCTCAAACTTCCTAATGCCACAACCCTTTAATACAGTTCCTCATGTTGTAGTGACCTCCAACCATAAAATTATTGGTAACAGCTCTCTATACATGTGTGACTGGTCCGCATAAGTACATCATTTGTTTTCCGATGGTCTTAGGCAACCCCTGTGAAAGGGTCGTTCGAGCCCCAAAGGGGTCGCAACCCACAGGTTGAAACTGCTAGCTTAAGTAAAAAGGTAAGAGAATGAAATGAGCCACTGGAACTTCATTAGCCCCAATAAGGGAGATGGGTCTTGGTGATAAACTGTATGAGATCTGCTTGTCACTGAACTTCTGTTTAGGAATCTTGCCCTCTGACTTGGGAGGTGGCTCTCCCATAGTCCCACAGAACTGGAAACAAATGCGTTATGAAAACAAAAGCAGACTCAGTTTTCTGTTTTTGTCACTTGGCACTCACTCTTTTCTTGTGGCAACACCTGGATCCTGCTTTGGCCTAGAAAGACATCTCTGACTCCACTCCAGACGTCCCCCGCTAACCTGGCCAGTGACAGGTTTAGAGACAGACCAAAAGGGATGAAGGAGACAGCCCAGGGCTTCTGCTTGAGCACAGCCCAGCGAGGGCAAATGTTAAGTTTGAAGCTGCAGGGCCCAGGGGCCTACGTACTCCAGAGAAAGCGGAACTAGGAGCTGTACCTGACTCCCCGGACTTTCAGTTGTAGGGACTCCTGGATGCCCTGTTTAATTTCAGCTTATTTGGGCCGTTCTGTCACCTGCCACACACACAGTTCTACTTGATTTAACTGTATGAAGAATGCTTGGTCGTTCTCAATACACACACACACACACACACACACACACACACACACACACAGAGACGTACATATAATTGTATTTTTATCCTTTCTTTTTGTTTCTTTCTTTCTTTTTTTTTTTTTGGTATGTGGGTAGCTCCCTGGCTGGGAATCGAACCCAGGCCGCAGCGCTGACAGCTCCAGTGCCAAAGCCTTAAGCCACTACACCACCAGGGAACTCCCTAATTTTATTTTTAACAAGTTTCAGATAACTACAACTCTTTTATGTTCTACTATCTGTTCAGGAAAGGGAAAGGGTCAACATTCTTTATCCCCCTGCCAGATGCTGACAATGTCTTGTCTAAACTGGGAGCTGGGATCAATGGATTCATTTAGAAAAGCAGGGGAAGAAGGGAGGCAGGGGTTGTCTGGATTCCTCCTTGGAGAATATATATGGTCCCAATGACTCTGGAGAAGGAAAGGGCTTGTAGTCAGGGTAACGAGCAAGAAGATACTCGTTTTATTTCTCATGAGGGACACCACTTACTGGTGAACAGTGCAGGCAAGATCTACAGAGCATATAAACACGGACCGTCCTTAAAGCTAGAGATCTTTTCTAAAAAGGACATGTAAATTGGTATTTTCATTATAGATTATTACATTTTTTGACATACTCATCTTAAAAGCAATTAAGTTAATTATTTCTTTAGAAATTTAATCTATGTCACACCCTGAGTTCCACAAAGTAACCACGTACGTTTGTTTGTTTTTAACTTCTACAGTAGGTCTAGCATCTTGATTGAGGAAACAGTAAACTCAGTAAATGTCTGCTGAATTTCAAGTTTGTACAATCAAACTCACAAAAGTTCTACTGACAACAGATAACCCTCAACATCACTATGGATTGCATATCCTAAAAGGTCATCAAGTTGGCTGTTGTGAAAGCTGACAAAAATTTCCACCAAAAAAGTGTTTAAAATGGTGGTTCTATTCCATAGACTAGCCCATAAAAATCTCCAGAACCACAAGAGTAGCTACATTATATTTTTAGTAGTTCTGAGACCAAGAAAGAACCATTTTTTTAAGCCTTAACAGAAATAGCATGTTTCTTAAAATTCAAGTTGTATGTATGTTATTACTCTTCGTAGCTACTTTGTATCTGTGTCTGATTATTATTATTTTTTTTAAATTTTGAACTCTAATCCACTTATGCTTACTAATGGACAGCTTTTTTTGATTTGTTTGATATGACATCTATCCTAGATCAGAACATTTGTGATATGAAATGTTTTGGCTGCTGATTCAAAGTATATCAGTGATTGGGCAAAAGCAGAATTAAAAACATAACCCAGCAGACACATGTGGTAACCATAATCAAATCTCCTCTGCTGGGTCCCCGTGCTTTGATGAAAGACAAGCGGATAAATGGGTCAAATAACAACCCCTTCACAATTGTAAAATTTTATCTGTGGTATCAAATACCTACACTTCTTTGAAAAGAAGTTCTGCTGTGCTTTGTTAAATGAATGACATCAGATCACTTCTTTGGGGGTCCTCCAGTGAATACATTTTCAATAGTCTCCTATAGATATCTAAGAGTATGTGAAAAAACAGGCCTAAGTATCCATGTATGTGGGTTGGTTAGCAACATTCTAAGCTGAAAGTTGAGGTACAGTCAGTGTAAACTGAGGAAACGCTTCACATTCACATCAGAAACATGTTTATAACAAAAGGCAGCGCTTGTTGAGTACTGCGTTGGTATCATAGGTGCTTAGAGGTATAACTCGCTACTGACCTACAGGACTTCTACAGGGTCACATGCGGAGGATGTAATTACACCTTCTCCTGCGCAGGTTACAGTGACTCTGCTCAGTGCCAGGACTGGGTCACTGTCAGAGACCGATGTCTGAAGAAGGTAGAATAACTACAGCGGGAGGATTACAGCAGACAGCAGGCTGGCCTCCAGCATGCCTGGTTTCAAAACAAGTGTCACTGAGAAAACTACTGGTGCCTAAGCGACAATCTGCTATACCCACCCCTGCCTCAGACACCAATGATTAGCTTCATTTTTCACAGTAAAGCTGATAAAACAGAAAGATTGTACAGTAAGAATCAATAAGTACAATTAATTTTAAGATGAAAAAAACTATTAAAATCAATTATACTGCCCCTGGCAAGAGAAATACATTGGGGGAACCTTTAGAACATCACCCCATGTTCAGAGTAGAACACTGAAGATGGTCAAACAGCTTGTTTAAGACACAAGTGTAGACTTTCATTTAAAATTTCATACAGTTTTTATTAGCCATGATCATTCTCATGTTGAAAGTCAGTATAAACATATTTATAAGAAAAAAAAGTCCAACATACTCAAGGCTAAAAATAGAAACAAATGTCTATCTTCCAGAAGTCAGCACAGATGCAGGCATCCTGTAGCTCACTGGTATTTTAGTCAGAGGACGAGATACACACATGGGAGAAGAAAAGCAACAACCTGCCTAGAACATCATTTGTGCACAGAGAAGGCTCACCACATCTAATCTGCAACTCAAGCACCTACTTTAAGGATGAGACAGTTGTCACATTTAGTGCCAACTTTCTGAAAGTAAAAAATCTGACCACTAGAGTTTGGCATTCAAACCTCCAATAATTTTCTTCATTAACAAAAATCCACTTTCAATTCACTTGTAAGACAGAAAGAGCCTCCAGATATTATTAAAATTATGGCCCCATCTTATGTGATTTGGCACTGGGGTTGTTTAGTTAAAGATAAAGACAACACTTCCAAAAGCACAGCATTTAAGTGACTGATGCTAACAGAAGCAATGGACCCAGGTCAGGATAAGGAAAGTCAGCTCCAATGAGGAAGGAAGGAGCTTCAGGCAGTACAGAGACATGTAATGACTCCACAGATACTGAGAGTTCTTAAACCTATTTTCAGAGAGTGACAGAGTAACTAGGAAAGGGGGCTCTGAAGAGCATGTGTGCGCGCGCGCGCGCGCGCACACACACACACACACACACGGTCAGGGGTGAGGGCAGGTCTTGCTCTTAACAACCTCTAAAAAAGTCCGACTGTACCTCAGAGAACTGCACACTCTAAATAAAGTTCAAAAGGAATCTGACAGAAGAGTTCAACAATTTGGAAGAGTTTAAAAACGAAGAATGGTCATGAAACAACATTTTTCTAGTCCTACAGACTAAAATCCACAACATAGGAGTTCCCTGGTGGTGTAGCGGCTTAAGGCTTCGGCGCTGGTGCTGTCAGCGCTGCGGCCTGGGTTCGATTCCCAGCCGGGGAGCTACCCACATACCAAAAAGCAAAAAAAAAAAAAAAAAAAAAAAAAAATCCACAACATATTAGAAATGCCTATTTAAGTAATTCTTCCACTGATACCTCCTACTAAATCACTTTGAGCTAGAAGAAATTTGATAGATTTGAAAATGTAACTGTAATAAAAGAAAACTTAAAGAGAATATACTATCAAGAAATAAATATATTAAACATTATTTGTAAGCTATCTAGCCCATCTACTATACAAGTTATTAATAGTTTTTAATCACAAAGAAAAAGACAATGTTAAAACAAGCAACCACAAAGGAACTGCAAAAGAGAAGACTGGAATGTAAAAATTTCTAAAAGTTCACTGAATAATCAACATAATCTTACATAACAAGCTTTTACATTCCTATCAATTCAAATTTAAGTGGTCTGTGGAAGAAGGAATGATAAATACTGAAGTTTGGTCTTAAGGGTGAAAGAGGAAGGAAGAATCTTTGGTCTATCACAGAAGTTAGTGATCAAACATTTCATTTGACTAGTGAGATCTACAGGAAACAGAAACTTTATAGTGCAATTTCAGAAAGTAAATATCAGAAAAACATGAAGAACCAATTTTGGCGCTAGACATGGGAATAGTGACATGACCAAACAATGTTCAAGGTTAAGAGGTTAGGGGACAGTGACAGATGACATAAATTTATTTTCCAGATTTCTATTCTGGAACCTTATCTTCTCACTTTGACTTTTTCTCAACATTCTAAATTTAGGCTATACACGACTCTTCCAAAAAGAAAGAAGGAAAATCCATGCCAGCCTGGGAAATGTGTTCTATATAGAACATACTGAACCTGCTCTAACAATCCAATTTCTCTTCTCTCTCTCCCCACAAGCTAACTCCACCTCATGGTCTCTGGACCAACTAAATCCCACTTTTCTGACGCTACTTATTTCTTATTTTATAAGCCCAAGAAGGCTGTTTGCATGATAAGACTCTCTCCTTAATGACATTATTACTTTGTTACTATTTTAAATCATGATTCTTCTCTGTATGCTGGCTGCTCCACCTGATTTAAAATCATTCAGAAGACTGCTGCACGCTCCCTTTCTCTGCGAGTCTCCTGTGTGCCTCTTTCAAAGTGGAGACTATGTTATACTCATCCTCTTGGCCCCTTTGCAAACTGCTGACTGCTGAAGGCTCACCTGCCCCACTTAGTGGCTGGTGGTCTATGTCCTCCAGAAGTGTGGCTCTTTACCTTAGTCCTTACCTTTCTCCACTTCAGCCTCTGTGGAAATTATTAATGTGTACAAAATAACCTCGACTTCCCTACTCACTATTCTACAATTAGACCATTACCTTACTATTTATCTTCCCTTGGAAAGCTCCCTGGTTTAATGTGGCCCTTTCAATCATCACCTACAACCAGCCAGGAGGATAAGCTCTGGACAAGAGGAATTCAGAACTCTAGTATCTCACTAAAAATTTGCATTCAATTTTAACTTACCATTAGAGAATACTTACCAGTATTATTTAAATTTTGATTATAAAAACTGAGAAGTAAGTAAGATGCTTCCATTTCTCGTGAGAAAAACAATTTTTTTTATAAACAGATAGAATTTCATACCTGTTTTCTCTGCCGTTTGGAATTACTGAGTGTCTATCAGCTGTAGCTCTTTCACTGCAAACATAAGTATTTCGCCGTGTCATTCCGCCAGATGCTGTATTACTCTATTAAAAAAAAAAAAAAAGGATATTTCTGTCTTAAGCTGTTTAGTAAGTATAGTACAATGAGAAAAAAAGCCTTTCCTAGGGACTTCCCTGGTGGTGTAGTAGCTAGGCTTTGGCACTGTCAATGCTGTAGCCTGGGTTCGATTCCCAGCCAGGGAACTATCCACATTAAAAAAAAAAAAGAAAGTCTTGCCTAATAAATAGGGACACACTAACACACAACAGTAGGGGCTAGAGGATGAGAGAAGGGCGGGTGGAGGCAGCTGCTCTCCTTCCCTCCCCTCTTGCAGACAGAGTGAGGAATGGCAACGGGAGTGACTTCAAACAGCTGGTAATAATGATCCATAGAGTAATGACTCATGGATTATTTAAAGGAGGAAGCTAGAGAGATCCACTATTTTAAAAGTTAATACTTTCAAAATGAAAAATTAAAAAGTAAGTATTATAAGGTAAACACACAAAGAAAAAAGATGTAAATATAGGAGTTATAATTATTTAAAAAAGAGGTAATTATGTACAATGCTGGATTTGACAACAGATTGATTACAGATATGACTCATTATGAAGTAACAACAAAAATGATAAACTGATCTTTATCTAAATCAGAAAGTTTTGTGCAGTAAAGGACATTTACCAAGAAAGTGAAAAGAGAATTTAAAATAGAGGAGAAAACATTTCAAATCATATCTTTGGTAAAGGCTTAATATCCAGAATCTGACAATTAAGTTCGGGAACTTGCCACTGTGCGTTTACGTTGGTAGCACTGTATAAACAACTTGGTAAGGTGTCATAGCCTTGGTATATATGTGTCTTGCAGCTGTGTTCCTGTCAACATGTGGTGGTGTCTTATGGAATGGCATTCATTATTGTTGTTGCGTATTTTTGTGTGCTGCTGGGAGAACGTTGGAGCTTGAATTAGAGCAACAAACAAACATTAAATTTCTTGTTAAACTCAGCAAGAGTGGAAGTGAAAACCGGAGCATGTTAGTCCAAGTTTATGGGGACAATACCATGAAGAAAATGAAAGTGTATAAATGGATTAAACACTTTTCTGAGGGGGGAGGAAAGCATCACTGATGAAGAGAGGTCAGGGCAGAACTGACAAAAACATGGCAAAAATTTGTCGAGCTGTGCATCAAAATCATTGGCTGGACTGTGAGAAGCATAGCAGACCAAGTAAACATCGATAAAAAAACAATTAGGAAAACCTTAACTGAAAGTCTTGGCATGAGAAAGGTGGGTGTAAAAGTGGTCCCAAAGCAGCTCACTGATGAACAAAAGCAAAGGAGAGTCAAAGTTTGCCAAGACCTTTTAGAGAGGCAAGACGATGTTTTGGGCCGTGTTATCACTGGTGATAAGACATCGGTGTACCAATACGACCCTGAAACAAAGCGTCAAAGTGCACAGTGGAAGGCAGCCAGTTTTCCACAACCAAAAATGTTCCGTCAGTCCAAATCAAGAGTCAAAATGATATTGCTAAACTTTTTTGATATCAGAGGGATTTTTCATTATGAATTTGTACCAACTGGACGAACAGTCACACAAGTTTACTATTTGGAAGTGCTGAAAAGGCTGCGTGAAAAAGTTAGACAAAATCGACCTGAAATTATTGCCAACAACTCATGGCTCTTGCATCATGACAACGCACCAGCTCACACGGCACACGGTCTGTGAGGGAGTTTTTAGCCAGTAAACAAATAACTGTATTGCAACAACCTCCCTACTCACTTGATCTGGCTCCTAGTAACTTTTTTCCTTACCTGAAGATAAGGGAAATACTGAAAGGGAAGACATTTTGATGACATTCAGGACATCAAGGGTCATATGACAGCTCTGATGGCCATTCCAGAAAAAGAGTTAAAAGTTGCTTTGAAGGGTAGACTAGGTCCTGGCATCAGTACACTTTAAAGGTGACAGTAGTGATATTCAGCAATGAGGTATGTAGCACTTTTTCTAGGATGAGTTCACAAACTTAATTGTCAGACTTCATATATGAAGAACCCTTATAACTCAACCACAAAATGGCAAACAACCCAGCTTTAAAGTGGGCAAAGGACTTAAACAGATATTTGTCCAAAGATGGCATACAAATGTCTACAAACCCATGAAAAGATACTGAACAGCACTGGCCACTATGGTACTACTTCACACGTATCAGGACAGCTGTAATAACCAATGGAAAATAAGTGCTGGCAAGAATGTGGAGACATAGGGACTCTCATATATGGTAGGATATAAAAAGGTGCAGCCGCTGTGGAAAACAGTTTGGTAGTGCCTCAAAAAGTTAAATCTAGAATTACCTATGACCCAGCAATTTCACTCCTAGGTATATGCCCAAGAGAAATGAAAACTAAGACCACATAGCAACTTGTACCCAAAAGTTTCTAGCAACATTATTCATAGTAAGTAGAAGTTAAAAATAAAATCTAACTGTCCATTAATGGACAGGGACAAAAACTGTGGATGTAAAAAGGAATGAAGTACCAACACACTACAATCTGGATGAACTGTGAAAACAGGATACTGAGTGAAGAGGCCTGTCACAAAAGGCTGCATGTTGTAAAAGTCCAACTAACTGAAAGGTCCAGCACAACCAAACCCACTGGGAGAGAAGGCAGACAGCACTTGCCAACGCTGGGGAGTCATCACTTAATGGGCGCTAGAAACTTCTGGAAGCAGAGAGGCGATGGCTACCCAACATTGTGGATATACTAGATTCCACTGAACAGTATGCTTCAAAATGGTTCATTATGTCATGTATCTTCACATCAATGTTTAAAAAGATAATACTTTCAAAATTACAAAGCAAGGAACAAAAGTTGCAACTAAGGAATTTTACCAGATCAGAACAATTTTTATACAAAGATAAAAGCTGTCACCTTTAATTCAGCATGAGCAGACCACGTATAGGACAATGCCAAAGACGAACAGGAGAAAATTACAACAACAGTACTTTGTTCCTTTACAAATAATCAAGTATGGGTGACTGATAATTCTTGGGGTGTATTTTCAAAAGAATGGTGTGCAGAGTAGGGGAGTGACAGGGAGTTGTAAAGGCAGAAAACAAGGTCTTCACCTTCCCTAGTAACTGTCAACAAAAGCAGGCAGCTGAAATTAAATTGCAGGGCTGTACCTCTTCACACAGGTTTACTCTGAAAAAGACCAAGGTCAGAGGATGGGGCAGACTAAAGGCTCTGGGCTCCTCTATGAGCCCCATCCCCAGAAGGACACAAACGAAAACTCCCTAAGGGGCAGCAGAGCTTCCCACTGGGCTCATTCATCCAGGGGAGATTCGGGGTGTCCTGAGGGCTGCGCCACTGTTAACTTTGCAGGGAAAAGCCTGGCTATAGAATTCCTGAAGACTGTTCATTTTCTGCAAATTCTTTCTAAAATTAGTGTGCTAGAAATAATAACTAGTACATCAGCTCAAATAGAACACACTTCAATTAACAGAAAAGTTTCTGAAGCTGAACAGAATCTATTTAACAAATACTACCTACTTACTGGGGTTTAAGGGTAGGGATTAGGAGGTGGGTTTAAGTCAGCAGTGTAATTTTAAGCAATTGCCTAACTTTTCTTCACCTTAAAACTTAGTTAATATGTGGAAAAGCATTTGGTAGGGTTCCATGAACTCAGTAAATACCAAAAGTTCTGTATTCGCAGAAACCTTTGAAAAGGCTGGGCAAACAGCATACCCACACCCGTGGGCAGTTAGGCCGCCCTCCCATGTCCTGTCTGTGTAGCCACCTGTCTGCACTGTCATCATGTTTTTCTTTCCTTCTATTAGACCATGAGGTCTTTCCACCTCTCAGCCCAACACAACCTAAAGCTCAGCAGATGTTTGTGGAGTAACTGGAGACATAAAGGGTCTGATCACTCACCCAGTAGGACAGGGCTCTATAAGAAACACCTTTAATGCCACAGCTGATCGCTGCATGGACACCTGCATGAGGGTCATTCCAAACAGATGAAAACACAGGAGCAACACGACTAGAGCGTGTCAACCCTGAAACCTTAGGAGTTCCACAACTTACACTAGGGACAGCAGAGCTCTTCTTGCGTTCAGGAATGTCTGCCTTGTTGGGGTTACTGGCGTTCCCTAGCATGGGACTGGCAGGAGCAGTTCCCTTTCCTCCGACAGCACTGCCACTTGACTTCCGGGAGGGAATGCCATCTTCCTTGAGGTCACCATCTGCAGTGCTGGTCTGACTCCTTTTTGGATACGCCACAACGGAAGGAACAGCTGGTCCAGCTGAAACACAGAGTTCCTTTTAAAACTCAGAACACAGTTCATGTTTTATTCTGTGAAAATAAATATATTTTATAAGATGACCTAAGACTGCGTATCATCTAAGAAAACATACAACGGTAAAGTCCTCTAAGATGTTTCCCAGCTGGTATAATGTTTCTTCATGCATTGAATTCAATTTTAAAATTTCGCTTATTAGTGCTTAATTTTCTTCTTGAGGTTTAAAAAATTTATTAGCTTGTGCTGGTGTCCTTCAGAAACCTCTTTGGGGACAGTAGAGATAACTAATGTAACTAACTTAATGCACACACATCATACAGAATGAACTGCTTTACCTGGTACATCTGAGTGAATCATATCTTTTTTGGTACAAGAGAGGTCTTCCCCTTTTGGAACAGAATAGTAGAGATTTATGAGCCATTATGAGCCAAAGTTTTACCTTGGACCCATTTTTAAAAATTTATTTTTTAGAGGTGAGAAGGGAGGGGAGAGAAGAGAGGGGAAGAGGGAAGGGGAAATGGGGAGCTTGGACCCTTCTTAAAGCATTCAATTTTCTAGACAAACAGGACATTTAGGAAACAAGAAAAGTGATATAAAGAGGAAAGGTATGCTCCTCATACAAGTGACAGGGAAGCAGGAGATGAAGGTCCTGGTCACACCCCCACCCTAAGAGGAGTGCATCTGGGAAAATCCTGGGTGGAAAATTAACTTCTATCCTAAAACAAACCATCTGCAGACCCTGACAACAGCACTGGAGACTCGGAGTTCAAAGCACTGTGGAAATGAGTAAGACAACTAGTATATGCATTATATATGATGTCCAGTGGTATCTTAAGGAACGTATCAAATGTTCATCATTTATTTGACAGTAGAAGAGACTGTATTTTAGGTCTATTAAAAATGGGATGGGGTGCAGAAAAGCTACTTCTTGGACAAAAATCTAAATGGTAGATCTATATAGAAAAGAATCAAAATCAAACAAGGGTTTGATTTTATTTATGGGAAGAAAACAACTATGCTCAGTCTGGCAATTTTAACATTTAAAACAAAGAATTAACCAAGTACAGGGTGATATTACCCTTAATGCTTGTCTTTCTTCTCAATATCATGAGATGTCTAATGACATCCTGAATTTTAGTTACTACTGATTTGCTTAGAAACTTTTATTATTTCTACTTAGAAAACACAAAATCTTTTCCTTTTAATATGGGAGGTTCTGAATGGAAATGGACACTGACACAACATACTGATCTCAGTCATTTAGACTGCCCAGTTCTCCTGCACCATTTGTGTCTCTGTGTGTTCAGTTTTACCTTTTTCGTGCTGGTGCAGACCCACATGAGCACCACCAGCCAAGATACACAGCAGCACCATCTCATGGAGCTCATGGGCCACCTGCCTACAGCCACAGCCACCTCTCCCCCGATCCTTCTCTAAGCCCTGGCGACACTACTGTGTTTCCATCTCTGTGCTGTTAGTTCAAGAATGTTACAGGAATGGAACCAACTCTATGTAACTTCTTGAGTTTTTTTTTCCCATTCAGTATAATTCCCTTGATATGTCACCCATGTTGCTGTGTGTCAACAGTTTGTTACTTTTGATTGCTGAGCAGTGTTCTATGGTGTGGATGTTATCACACAGATACAGGATATTTACATAGTTAACTTTGTCAAGTCTTTACTTTCATGGCTTTTAGGGGGTCATAGTTAGAAAGGCTTTTCTAGTCCAAGTTCTAAAGTAAATTATTTGTTTTATTTTACTATTTCTGTGATTTTATTTTTTTTATATCTTTCTTTCAATTGAAACCTACCCTGTATGAGCCCCCCACCCCCCACCAACCAGAAAATGATCTTCTGTTTCTTTGATGTGAGAGGGACTGCAAACTTGTAATTTGTTCCTCAGGGTTAAACAGTCAATCAAAGTTTTTATCTCAAGTTTTGAGAAGGTTGTGTCACTGAGTTGTGGCAAACATGACTGGTTCTTTCACCATGACAATGCATCTGCCCACGCCATGCTGAGTGTTCAGTAGTTTTTGATCAAAATGGCATGACCTCCCTGCCCCAACCTCCCTATTAGTCACCCCAAGTGATTATTTTTTATTTCCCCAATGAAAAAAAGTCCTCAAAGGGAAATGTTTTGCCAATGTGGAAGAGGTGAACAAATAGCAGAAGCACTAAAAGGCATCAAAATTGATGAGTTCAAAGTGTTTTGAACTGTGGAAAAGTGTCTCAATAGGTGTACTGCATCAAACAGAGAGTACTCTGAAGATGACTGAAGTTTAAACATGTAAGAATAACTACACAATTTTTATAAAAAAATTCAGTTTTTTGGGGGGCCCTCCCTTGTATGAGATGTGAGAAATGGATGCAAATTTATTTTTGTTCTGACAACTACCAAACTGCCCCAGTACTTTTATTAATAAACCGGCGATTCTTTACCTTGTTTTTGAAAATAAGGTATCCTTTGAAAATCAGAGGAAGATCACCCTCGCTAGAAAAATATGCAAGTGCGCATGCGCACACACACAGAGGTCCCAAATTAAGAAGCAGAGATAAATTAAGTTGTGATCTGACAAAGGCAGGCATATATAAACCACTTGTACTTAAAGGTAGGGAGCCAGGAGAGAGGTGAGAGGAGCTGGGAGGACAAGTTCAAAGCTGGTCTAGCAACAGACTTACTTGTCTGTCTTCACTTGGTATCACGTGGACATGCTTTACTTGACACTGTATTTGGAAATTAGCCCATTTTTAGCACTTAAGGGAACACTGCCAGAAGGTATAATCAAATCTTTCTTTTGTTGACCACTATCCTCTCACCCATAAAGAATAAAATTAATGTGGAATTCAGTCACTGACTTCCTATACATGGATTTCTGGAAATATTCTTTTATCAACTTCTTATGAATATCAGAGGCTCCAAGAAAGGAGGATGGTGATTATCATAAAGACTACTCCAAGAAAAAATGGGCAGGTTAGCGAGCAGAGGACGGGACCAGGGAACAGGTTCTGTGTAAGGTGTTCCCATGTCTATGTGGCCTCAGGAGACCTTGTGAGCTCTCTTAGCCTATTTCTTTATTGATAAAAAGGGTTTTTGGTGAGTGTATGATACCATGTCTAAAGCTCTTTTTAACTCTAAAATTTCTGAGCTGCATAAAAAGTCATTACCAACCAGATGGAATCTACATGCTTAAGGAAGAATTAATTCATTAAGACAGTCACTACAGGTAGGAGAAAACTCCATGACCAGCTTTCTTCCAGGATTTAGGAATAACTCCCTTCAAACTGGATGGTTTAGAGCACCATGTAGGCACTCTGTTAATGGCCCTGCAGTCCACACACACTGAAAACCCCTGGTTAGCAATGAACGTGAACTCAAAAGAAGAGACAGAGAATCAGGTCAACAGCTGATCTACAAGTGCCATGAGCACAAATCCTGGTGCCACCACGGTTCTAAGCCCTCAGGCACAACCTGGAACAGGAGCCATGCAGACCGTTTAAACTAAACCCTGGAATAGTGGAACTATAGGAAATGCATGCAACATTAACAATCACAGTTCCAAGCGCATAAACACACACACACACACACACACACACACACACACACACACTCCAGGTTCTAGGTGCTGACCCACGGGACTGCCTTGGAGGTAAAGCACATCCTTTATGGTCCTAAGTCTCTTAAAAGAATAACTTCTATGGTGAAAATTTAAGAATCAGGGTGTTTAGACACAACAGCTCGATGTGCATGAGAATCACACAGGGCAAAATCTTAAACAAATGAAGTAAAAACTGGGGTAATTTATATTCTTCAGGGCTATGCTGTCCTATGTGGTAGGTGCTGACTACATGTGGCTATGTAAATTTAAAATAACAAAACTGAAAACCATTCCCTCAGTTCAAGTGCTCAACAGTCACATGTGGCCATGGGCTACTCTATTGGACAGCAAAGCTACACACCATTTTCAGCACTGCAGAAAGTTCTATTAGACAATGCTACTCTAGAAACTCAGCCCAAAGCAGAGACAAGGAAAGGCATGAACAAAGAACTGGAGCCCAAGGAAGGGGCCCGCTGGGCTGAGTTTACGGTAAGGTTTCCATCCAGCGAGGTCTCACCTACAAAAGCTCATGGACAGTACAGGAGATGGAGCCCAGAGAGCATCAGGCCAGTACCCAGAGGACAGCAGGAATGCCAAGACAGGAAACCAGTCAGTACCCAAAGCGATGTGAGGAGTGGCCTCCTGCAAGAGGGGAATCGCCCAGAGAGCACACTCACCATGGTCACTATAGCGCCTCTGTTTCTGGCTCGAGGAGACACTTCTCTGCACTTTGTGCTGAGGGGACTGGCCGGTGCTGGTGTTGAGGTCGCTGCTTGGCCTGACCTTAGCAAGTGAGAGATTACTGCTGGAACTGGAGTCACTAGCATCCAGCTAAGAGAAAAGAATAAAAACAGAGCAAAATAAAACACGAACCCAGATGGTATGTTAGGTAACTAAACTTGTCATACCACACAGACCTCTCATAAGCAGCTCATTTAGAGAGAAGAATCAGTGTACAAAAATGATAACCCTAATCTCAGGCAAAGTGTTCTTTAGACTGCTAGATTAATGCACAGAAGGACAGGTATTTATGATCTTCTTCCCAGGCTTTTCAAATAACTTCAAATGATCTATTTACTTCTTCATCTGATACATGGTATCATTTCCAAACTATTAGTGGCTACAGGTAAACTTATGAAAGCCAAGTCTGTGACAATATCCACCAGTAAGGGTATTACCGTAAAGTTCAAATAGCTTATAATGCTTAGAAGAGTTAAATTTGTTATTCACAGGTAAACTAAAAAATGATATACCAAATGTTGCACATATAAAAAAGTTAAAATGCGTTAACATAAAAATTTATAATTTACATATAGGACATTTTTTTCCTCTGAGTACTCTTACCTCTGAAGATTTTCTCCCCAACAACAAATATGTAGCTGTGATTTCATCATACTTCATTTTACTAAGAGATTCTTGAATTTCTTCTTGTGAATATCCCATTCCCACCATAATATCTAAAAGAAGGGCATGATATAGTTATGTGTTTTGTTTGGTTAAGGAAATCACTGTTACAGGGTAAAATATTTTTCTTTATTTGATCCAAAAGATCACACATTTTCTAACATAAATAGGCAGCTGGCTTATTTCTCAGTAACTGAGTACTATTATTGCAAACTGCAGTAAGTTCCTGAACAGGACAAAACATATAAGCTGATTCATAAAACTGATGCTTCGCTTCCCATTATTTCCATTTTAGGCATACCGGAGTCAAAACTGAAACATACTACTTGTACATGCACACATATGAGCACGAAGGCACGAAGTAATCACCTATTCTCTTCTGGTCTGAGATGTCAAGTTCTGGTTCAACAAACGGCTTGAGCTCGTCCTCCTCATGGCCCGCATTGATCCACCTGTCCTTCATGATTTGCTGGAAGGGAACTGTCCATTAGTAGCAGAAAATAAAATATTCTGATAATCAGTGCATTTAGGAAAATGTACTTTCAACAGTTCACTGATCATAGCTCAAAGGGTAACTTAAAAAAATGTTTTTTTACTGTCTCAATTTCTGCTTTAAAAGCTCCAGGGTAGTTTTGAATATGTAATACAAACCAAGCAAAGTTCTAAAAATTCTTTACTTTTTTTTTTTTTCCTTTTTGGTATGTGGGTAGCTCCCTGGCTGGGAATCGAACCCAGGCCGCAGCGCTGACAGCACCAACGCCGAAGCCTTAAGCCACTACACCATCAGGGAACTCCCTAAAAATTCTTTAAAGGACTCTCCAAAGTGGTTATTTATCCCATATTTACACAATTACCTCTAGAGTGCCTCGTTTTATTGGGTTTAGCACCAGGAAACGTTTGAGAAGGTTTTCACAGTCTGTGGACATGTAGAAAGGGATTCTGTATTTCCCTCTTAACACTCTCTCTCTCAGTTCCTTTGGGGAGGTAGAGAGAAAAGACAACTAGTGAGCCAACTTTGGGTTAAAAAAGAACCCCCAAGGCCCCCACACTAATACAACACTAAAATATTAACACTCATCATTTTACAAAATCTTTTTAGCTTTCTGAAGACCTTGAACGTAACTGCTTCTTATACCTTTAGGTTCTGACCATCAAAAGGGAGCGACCCGCTGACTAGAGTGTACAGAATGACACCGAGGCTCCACACGTCCACTTCTGGCCCGTCGTATTTCTTGCCCTGGAAGAGCTCTGGGGCTGCATATGGAGGACTGCCACAAAACGTATCCAGTTTACTGCCAACAGTAAATTCATTGCTAAAACCAAAGTCAGCTATTTTAATGTTCATATCAGCATCTAACAATAGATTTTCAGCCTAGAGGGAAAACATCAAGACAAAAATGAAATTTCACCAAAATATCATTAGCACTGTGACAGAGTTAGGCATTTCATAAAAGCTTTCTGTAACGATATAAAGTTAATACATCCTAACAAATGAGAAAAACATTCTCTCCAGAAAAAAAGGAGATACCAGAATTTCTGATTTTTAACATTAACAACCAATAACAGAAACGAGATATAGATTAATTCTAGCACTAATTTAAACAAATGCCCCACCATAAGAAAAATAAAACTTTTAAATAGTTTTTTCAATTAATATTAATAAAGGGCTTTTAAAAAAATGAATACCTGCTTTAAGTGGACAGCCACGCCATAAAACTGCTAAATAGCTTCATAATGGCTATTACTAGGGAGGGGAGAATTCTAAACCTCATTCAAAAATACAGATTGCAGCCATTTTCATTCATTTCAACAAATATCTACTATGTGGCAGTTATATACCAGGCATTACGTTCGTGTCTGAATATATAATGCTGAACTAGACAGATAGGATCTTACCTACAAGAAGCTATTAGAAAAGAGGCAGAAAAAAAGCAGCCACACACTCTCTAACCTAAGTGCTGTGATGAGGTGTGGGGGGTGTGGGCCAGGCACAGGGAAGAGAAATTAATAGACAAGTTCAGGAAGGAAGGGTTTCAGGCTATGAATTTGCTGAGTCTGAAGTGCCTAAGGGATGCTTAGGTGAAGATGTCTTTGTGTCAGTTGGATACTAGATCCTAGAAGAGAGCTCTGATGGCGAGAATGGATTTGGGGGACAACAACATACAGGGCCTACTGAAGTTACTAGAGAGGGTGAGAATGCAGCCAGGGTTGATGACAAGGACATGAAGAGAAAGAGGATGTATATACCTAGTAAAGACAAAATCTAGATAGTGTTTATAGAAACATGGCTGAAGGTGAGGAGAAAGAAAAAGGGTGCATCTGGGAGGGGAGCTGGGGTGGAGAGGGTTTTTGGAAAAAGATGGTACAGACTTGCGCATCCTTTTGTAAATGCTGATGGTGAGAACCAGCTGAGACAGGGTGAATAAGGAGAACAGGAGACAGGAGGCAGTAGCCCCTGGAGAGAGACAGGGCCCAGAGAGCAGAGGCAGGGGCTTCAGAGCCACCCCCCCGTCTTATAACAAGAGGAAAGTTAGTTCTGGGAGATGAAGGAGAGTGTGGGTGCAGCTAAGTGACAGCATGCTGGGACGCTGAGGGGTGTTGGTCTGGTGTTTCACATGGTTACTTTCTATGTGAAATAGGAAGCCTTCTCCTATGTCAAGAGTGTGGGCAGAGGTGGAGGGCTATGGAGTGGGTCTCACATAGCCAGTGCTGTTACAGGAGACCATGTGGACTAGGTGAGTGTGTGCATTTTGAGGCTCCCATCTGTCTGTTGGTGTTGATGATTTTTCTCCAGAGACCAACTATGAGCTGCTCTAGCTGAAATGCAAAATACTTTTAATAAACCTCATTTTTATTTTTAATGCTCTTTATGGTAACTTAAGGAAAAGGATTCAATTGTTGTAGGGTTCATTTTTTTCTTATTTAATAACACAGCTTAGTTAGGCCTCAGATGTGTGATGACTGCTGAGAGGATCAAACACATGAAAATAAAGGACACACTAGTGAGGGCACTGGGACTCACCTTAAGGTCCCTATGAACGATCCGCTTTTGGTGACAGTACTGGACCGCAGACACTATCTGGACAGGAGAGATGCAAAATTAAGAGTCACCTCTGGTTTGGAGATTCGTGAGATGAAAACATGTCATTAATGTGCACACATACGAAATACTCTGAGCACCTGAATGGCTTTAAATACCATTTTCTTATGTATGCTCTGGACTTTTCTCTACTTGGAGAAATTCAAGGGTGAGGGCAAGAAGAGATAGGTGGGGATGTTCTTCCTGTTCTCTCTGGTTTGATTGGAAAGTATCTCCTGGGGCTGGGGCCCTTGACATTCCAGTCTTTTTGAGTGTGGTGTTCGCACTCCACAAATCACCAGGACCTAGAAGACCCTGGCTGCCTCCAGGCCCAGGATGAGATGGTGCTGGTGCAACCTGTGCATGCCCATGTAATCAATTCAGAACCAAACTGGCAGTGAGAGATTCTGCATGGCCGGGAGCTAACCCAGATGTGCTGTTAAATTACTTATCTTCCCAGTCGGTTTCTCTTCCTTTAGGTGATGGGGGTTTAAGGACAGCAATAGTTACTTTACTTCTCAGAGGATAAGTTTCCTTTTCCTTCAAGTGGAAGAATGAATGCTGTAATGTATGTGACCTACAAACTATGAAGACTATTATGAGTTCTCTCAGTAAGGGTCCCTCCTACTTCCAGCAAGTATGGTATGCTTTTAGTTGGCTTCTGGTTAGTCCTGGTACTTAGCACTGTTAAACAACTGTTTTGTTGAAATTTCACACTTACCAGTAATTTTTTCATAAGCCTGGTTTTCTAATTATCCAAGTTTTATATGATCATCATAGAAATTTTCAGAAATATAGAAAAGTTTATACAAGTATATGCCTGTATTACCACCAAACAGAGATAACGTATCCTGTCATTTTGGTGTATTTCCTTCTGGTCTTTTCTTTGGTGTTATGCACATGCATTTATACCTATGTTTTATGTGTGTACACACACACACACACACAAAACTGAGGTTATAATGAAAATACAGCTTATTTCTCCAAATCATTATCAACTTTTAATTGTAATGCACGCACCTATACTAGACATAAAAACACTAAGCGTTGTTCCATAGGTTGATATTTTGGTTCAGAATAAGCAGCAAGAAGCTGGGCTGGCATTAGAGTGGGATGACTCTAAAATCAGGGCTTCATACTTTATATAATAAAAGTAAATATGCAGAAGATCAGACCTACTCATAATCAATTAAAGTACAAAAATTCTTATACCAAAATACAGGTTTTAGAGCATCTATTACTTTGGAAATACTGTTTCTATTCTGTCAGCATAAAAACTGGGAAAGTAAAATTACTTTGATTTCCAAAACAATGCAGTAAGTTTACTGCCTAGACAACCTCTATTATTACATCTACCTGATTGAATTTTCTGTCTATCTTCCACCCCCATACTGATGTTTCTCAGTAGAGATATTTTCCTTTTTTACATCCTTAAAAATTTTTTTTGTCCAACTATGTTTGACAAGCAATATTATATTGGTTTCAGGTGTACAGCGTAGTGATGAGACATTTATATAACCTATGCAAAATCCTCATTCTGATGTATCTGTTTCCCATCTGACACCATACATAATTATTACAATGTAACTGACTGTAATACCCTATGCTGCACTTTACTTCCCTGTGACTATTAAGTGACCATGAATTTGTATTCTTGATTGCTTACCCTTCTGTCACACCTCCTCCCACCACCCACACAAATCCTGGGCCCATCTAACACCACACAGTCATCACAACATTACTGATAGTATTCCCATGCTATTCTCGACATCTCCATCTCCATAACCATTACTTTGTACCGACCAAACTGAACTTCCCAATCCCCTCCCCTTATTTCACCCCTTCCTCCAACCTTCCTCCCATCTGGCAACAAAGCAAATGTTGTCTGTATCTATGAATCTGTTCTGTTCTGCTTATTCATTTTCTTCTTCAGATTTCATCTATAAGAAGTGAATTTGCATCTGTCTTCCTCTGTTTGTCACTCCACTCAGTGCAATGCCCTCCAGGTCTTTTGATTTAAATCTTTAATCCATATAACTTGAAAGTAACTGCTGCCAGACATGTAGCCATTGCCATTCCATCATTTATAATTTTTGCTTTTTCTTAACTTAAAGAAGTTCCTCTATCATCCCCTGTAGCATTGGTTTGGTGGTGATGAACACTTTCAGTTTTTTCTTATCTAGGAAGCTCTTTATATGTCCTTCAATTTTATTTATTTATTTATTTATTTATTTATTTATTGGGGGGTGAGGAGGGGAGGGTAGTTCCCTGGCTGGGAATCGTTGAGAGCGCTGAAGCCTAGCCACTACATCACCACGGAACTCCCCGTCCTTCACTTTTAAATGACAGCCTTGTTGGATACATTCATCTTGGTTGTAGATTCTTGGTTTTCATCGCGTTGAATATTTTCTGCCAGTCCCTTTTGGCCTGCAAAGTTTCTGATGAGAAATCAGCTGAGAATCAAATGGGTGTCCCTTTCTAAGTTACAACTTGCATTTCTCTTGCTGCTTTTAGAATTTTCTTTTCTTTTCTTTTTTTTAAACTTTTGCCGTTTTAATTATGATGTGTCTCGGTGTGGTCCTGTTTGGGTTCATCTTATTTGGGATTCTCTGTTTCCTGGGCTCGTACTCATATGCCTGTTTCCTTTGCCAAGTTAGGAAAAATTTCGGTCATTATTTCTTCAAATAAGTTCTCCATCCCTTGCTGTCTCTCTACTTCTTCTGGTACTATGATGTGAATGTTGTTGCGCTTGATGATATATATCCCAGAGGAGTCTTAGCTTATCTTCATTTTTCTGGCTTTTTTGTTTGTTTGTTTGTTTTGTGGCAGTTCCCTGGCTGGGAACTGAACCCAGGCTGCAGCGTTGAAAGCGCTGCAGCCTAGCCACTACACCACCGGAACTCCCCTGGATTTTTTTTTTCTTATTGTTCAGATTGGGTGTTTTCTGTTATCTTATCTTCCAAATCACTGATTCGGGCCTCTTCTTAGTCTAATCTAGAGATCCTTCTATTCCATTCTTCATTTCCTTTATTGTAATCATTATCTGTGTTGTCCTTTTTTATTATCTTTATGTCCTTTTTTATGCTTGCTATGTCTTTGTTAAAATTTTCATTAAGTTTCGTAAGCATCATTATACCATGGTATTGAGGTCTGTCTCTGATAAGCTGTTTGCCTCCAACTTGTCTTCTGGGGTAGTCTGTTGTTCTTTCTTTTCAGATATGTTTCTTTGTTTACTCATTCTGGCAGCCTGTTTATATATATTCTGCTCCTTAACGGACTCTCACTGCTGTAGTTTCTTTGGAAGCTCACTGCTGATGGCATGAGGTGGGTAGGGGGTGGGTGTGGAGAGGTCTGGCAGGGCGACTAGTGTTTGTCCCCTGCCTGTCACTGAAAGCAGTCACACAGGCAGTGCCATGTTTTTGCTTTTCTGTATTCCGTTTTCCCTAAGGTCTCAGGATCTGCTTCTTAACACTGGTCCCTCAGACCAGGCTGGTTGTGGGCCAAGAAACGTGCCCAGAGCCCCCTTTCTCCTTCTCCTTCCTGGGCTGGAGCGAGATCAGGCAGAGGATCCTCACAGCCCGCAACACTCTCCCCTCCTCTAGGGACCAGAGTGAAGTTCCACCTAGACTCAGGGTACCTGATCTGCACCTCCTGGGGGCCAAAGTGAAGTCTGGTTGCAGTGCCTCACAGCACTGTCTCTGGGCCTCCTTTTCTGAGTGAGGTCCGAGTGGGGTTTGTATTGCTCTCCCGCTGCCTTCTTCCTTCTCCATCCCTAGCGCAGATTCCAGACAGGACGACCATGCAGCCTGCATCCCTGAACTTCCCCTTTTTATCTTCCTTCTGATTGTCCCTTTTTGCCCATGGGCAGGTACTTTGATGTGATGAGAGGTTCTTTTAGCTGTGTTTGTGTGTTGGATAGGGAGTCAGTTGAGTTATACATGTTTTATTTGTTGTGATCTCCAGGGGAGTTTTTCAGGGGTCCCTCCCATGCCTCCATTTTGTTGTCTCTCCTCTTGTAGATATTTTCAATTTCTGCCTTTGAATCAGATTTGACAATTTCCCATGCTTTCTCAAAGAGATCAAAGAATTTCTCTTCTTCCAAACACTCAAAGCTAGTGTAATGCCACAAAAACCTGAAAATATTCAAGTTTAAATTGTTGTTTTTTTTGCATTCTGCTTGCAAGCTAGGAGGAATTACTTCTAAAGAAGGCCGAGAACTCAGCTGTTTTCCAGGTTAGAATCTGAATGCAAGCCTAATTCATCGTCATATATCATACATGAGAGGACAGAAAGCAGAATCACCAAGCCTCCAAGACAGAGGTCAGGAAAGAAGATGGAGGCCAGGATCCATCCTCTTTGTTTGAGAAGAACAAGAGCTCAGCCAAAAAATTAAAATAGCTCAGCAGTAACTAGGATGAAAATGGTGAGAAAGTGGGAGGAAGAAAAAGCATCTGCTGACCAAAAGGAAAAGAAGGGCCAATTTTTGACAGAAAATAGATCATGCACAGTGTATTTTGTGTGCGGCATACCTTCAGCTGTGTCACAAATAGGAAAATTTTATTTAATCAAAGTAACGATGACATAAACTTTTGGAAAGCATGGCAATTAGAAACAGAGAAAAGGAGAAATACCAGAACCACGCTTACTCTTTCCAGGTTTAAATGAGCTGTCCTAAGGAAACACTGGCCGAGTGAAAGGATTACATGTGCTGTAGGCACCATGAACCAAGCCATTAATGGTAAAAGCACATAAACCACCATTCCTGAGGAACCAATGCAGGTTCCTCAGATAAAGTCTTCAGAATTCCTGCAGCAAATTTAAAATACAAATCTGAGCAATTTCATTCAAGGTTTAGGTTAGCAAATGTCCAAGTCCCTCCCACAAGCTGGACTCCACTGAGGGGTGGGTGGGGATGGAAGAGGAGGGCTGTGGGTGTAGGTGTTAAACTGCTTCCTTGGAGAGGCTCCAGGATCACACCTGTGCTGCTGGCTGGCACTGGCCTCTTCCTCAGTCAATAAACCCTACTCACGTTCGTCTGAGTGGGATGAAATTTAAGTTTTATGAGGCAAAAAATTCTTGGTTTTTAGATGGCCAATTTATAAAAATTAAAGAGTACAGTTATGGAATGGGCCAAACAGACCTGTTCTGTCATAAAGAGAAATTTGGATTTCCTTCCACAGACCACAGAATAAAAGTGATAACAGAACTAAAAAGAACTTCAGAATTCATCAAATATAACTTTCTCTTTTTATAGCTAGAAAAACTGAAGATCAGAGAAGTTAATTAGCTAAAAGTTAGTTTCAACTTTGATATTTAATAGGTTTTAGTTCAAAATACCATTAGTATTTTCTAAATTTTTAAATTAAAGCAACAGCAAAAGTTAAGAAACTTATAAGTGAGTTCATAACTATATATATTAGACTAAGCAAATCAAAAGAGGTAGATGTTAGGAGAAATCTTGAAAATTAGCTAAAACTGCCTTTCCAAAAATTGTGAAACCTTTAAAGCAGGTGTGTCCAACCTGCAGCTCATGATGGCTTTGAATGTGGCCCAACACAAATTCTTAAAACATTCTATGGGATTTTTCTGCGACCTTTTTTTTTTTTTTTCTCTTTTAGCTCATCAAGCTATGTTAGTGTATTTTATGTGTGGCCCAAGACAATTTTTCTTCCAATGTGGCCTAGGGAAGCCCAAAGATTGGACAACACTACTTCAAAGATTCCTACCTACATATCTACCTTGACAAATTTATATGTGAATAAAACAAAAATTTAGAAGTTCTGAGATTAATGAGGTTATACTGCCATTTAAATAAAGGGGCTCCCTGGTGGTGCAGTGGCTGGGCTTCAGCGCTCTCACTACTGTGGCCTGGGTTCAATCCCCACTCAGGGAACCAACCAAACCAAACCAAAACAAAACAAAACAAAACCTCAAATAAAGAACTCATAGCACAGTTAATTTGAAAGTAACAAAGTACCGGCCTGTCACTTCTTTTTGTGAATAAAGTTTTGTTAGAACACAATCTGTGATATACTCATTTGCATCTTGTCTACAGCTGCTTCTGTGCTACAACAGGAGAGTAAAACAGTTGTACAACAGAGACTGTATGGCCCACAAACCCTAAAATATTTACTATCTGGCATTTTGTAAAAAGTTCTGATTCCTAGTCTAAAAAACAGCACAACATAATAATTAAAAGTCTAAGACCTGGAGCTATAGGACCAGGGCCTGAATCAATGGCAGGTCTGCTGCTTGCCAGGCAACAAATTTTGGGCAAATTATTTAATCTGCCCATACCTCAGTTTTCTTATCTTTAACAAATGGGCATAACAGTCCTTAACTCACAAGCTGCTGCAAGATTTAGATCAGTGTGGGGAAAGGACTTATCCCAATGTCTGGCAGGTAATGATTAATCAATAAATAGAAATTGTTATTAATAAAGATAGAGAGGTAAGTTATGTTTACACTTAAAACTTGCTTATTAAAATGAGTGTCTCTTTAAAGAGCAGGGTAGGGAATTCCCTGGTGGTGTAGTGGCTAGGCTTCGGTGCTGTCAACACTGCAGCCTGGTTCGATTCACAGCCAGGGAACTACCCACATAAAAAAATAATAAAAATAATTAAAAAAAAAAAGAAAGAGCAGGGTAAAGACAAAGCAAGAAGTCATTAATTAACAGATTAAGTTCTATTTGATTTTGGTTTATGTAAGATAACACCAATAATGAACTCTGGAAATATGACACCTTCTTGCTAAAAACATGGGAATAATTTTAATTAATGTGATCATAGGTGTTAAGAAAGGTTTTAGTTTTTTAAGGCTCAACTGTCAAAAATTAAGATGAAGAGTGTGACTAAAATTCTAATTACAAAGCTAGATATAGAACCCGTGGCTGCCTCTAGCACAGTGCCTTAAGGCATGAAAGGTATTTAATAAATTTTTGTTGAACTGAATGGCCAACCCCTGCTCCATCCAAGAGCCTTTTATCAATTTATAGAAGCAAACTCTTGTTTCTTCAGGGTTTAAACAAGATATTATTAAGTCAATAAACTAAAGGTACCTTAATTCATACCTGTCTAAATTTAGCTCTTGCTTCTTTTTCCTTCATTCTTCCATGTGCAACCAAATAGTCAAATACTTCACCTATAATTGAGAGAAATAAAAGTAAGCAGAAGTCCTACTTCTAAGCATTAATTTTTCATAAATTGATGACGTTTCACTTTTAGCAATGCTTTAATTTTTATTTTTAAATATAACTATGAAGATAAATAGAAATATGTGGAATTTAAACTAAGCTAGCCTTAAGTTTAAGTACAGGCAAAGTTCATCAAGAAAATCTTTAAGCTAGTGACAAGCCTTGAAATTAAGATTCTCTTTATGTTTAAATTATACCATTTTTATTTTTAAGATTGTTTTTAATGTGTTTTAATAAAAATAGCAACGAAAATCTAAAGTTAAAATGCGTGTTATTTGTGTTAAAAAAAAAAAAAGGCTAACTTCACTGTAGGATTATGGCAAAAATGCATTTCCTAAATGTATTCATTCATTCAACAAATATTCACAGTCCTTACTAACTGTACTGAAGTAGGCACCATTCTAGGCTTTGGGGAAATACAACTGTGAACAAAGTCCCTTTCCTCATGGAGTTTACAGTCTAATACAGGGAGATACAGAATAAATAAACAAACATACAGCATGTCAGATGATAAGAAGTACTGTGGAGAAAATACAGGGAGAGGAACAGGAAATGTGTCTGTGTGTGCATTTTGCTGACTACTGAGCAGAGGAAGGTGAAGTCATGAATGAAGAGTCCTGGAGGCTCAGGCACAGCCTTGACGAGAGGAGCAGAGGACAACGTGGAATGACTGACCTCTTTCAAGGACCACTGTGGCTGCCAGAGAGAAGAGAGCATTAGGGCTGAGGAAGGGACGTGGGACCAGTGGGAGGAGTGACATGATTCAGACAAGAACGAGGGTGCTGGACCTAGAGTGGGAAGCAGCCCATGATGAGAAGTGGAAGTGCAAGACACACTGTGAACTGCACCAAAAAGCCAATGAAGCGCACTGGCGGTGGACACATAGGTGACGATCACACAGTGTTAGTTCCTCAGGAAAGAGGCAACCTTCAGGGAATGTATCAGTAACGCCAACTGCTTACCAGAAACGCCTCTGAAATCAACAGAAAAAAGTACTAATGGAGCAAGTTTGGTATAAAATGTGTTTGGGAAAGAATCATGTCTGATTTATACAATTAAAACACTACCACCAGCTTAGTGACAACAGTCAACTAAAATATTATGACACTTTAAAAAGCTGTTTCAGAATATAACTTAAATATTTTTGAGGAAAAAAGCCATTCTGAATTGTACATTAATATCTGACAACTTTTAGCCCTAACTCTGAATAAATTTTAAAATAATGAATGAGCATAAATATTTGCAAATTGTCCCTTGATTGCATAATGATCTTTTAAAAGGCATTAGTTACATGTTGCTAATTTACACTACACAATTCATTTAACTATGATGAATAAGAAGTTAAATGTCAGCTCAGTAAAATGTCAGCATTTTCTAAGTGAGTGACCTTTCTATTTGCAGAACAGTATTACAATGTCAAAACAAGTGGTTAAAAAGTGAAAACAACTAAAGACGTACATATCATATGAAAAGCAGTTTAGACTTTTCTAAAAAAAAATTAGTGGATTAAACACACAAGTTGTATAGTAACAAAGATAAAAAGTCCAAGACTGTCAATATAATTTAAAAATATTTTTATAAATTCAAATACAATATAAACCTCTTAAGAGATTTTGGAGCCATAAAGTCACACTCACTCTGTATAAATCAGATTCAAACCAGATTAAAGATGTATTAGCACTCAGATTAAACAGCTGAACTGGATCTCTAAAACCCATTTATTAGAGGAAAAAACAGCAAACAGGTCCGGGATTGCCATATGGTTGATGGAAGGACACTGGACAGGATAGTTCAGAAAGGCTCTGGTTCTAGTTCCGGTCTTGCCACTCGTGATGTGACTGTTGGTACAGAACACCTTTCAGGGTTTTTGTATCATCTGTAACTATTATGGAGTGGTACAGGATGATTTCTAAGATTCCTTCCAATTCTAAAACTATGATTGTACCAAAGTGAAAAATACCAGGCTGGGGAGGAGTAGGTAGTCAATTTAATGAAATTTCTTCAAAATGGCAAAAGTATCAACAATACAATAGATGTCCTAGAGACTGACAGTGCTCTATTGAGCTGACTAATCGATTAATGCTGTTATCATGCTACTCATAGCGAGGCTATGTTGGCATGTCCATTGAGAAATTCAAAGACATATAACTTATCAGGTCACAGTGCCAATGAGGGGCACTGGCTGCATGGACCCCACCTCTGACTTTCCCAAAGCCCATCTTCTTTCTGCTAAAACTGGATGCCTCTCAGATGTTTTTGTTTTGTCCCTATGTAAGGGCAATCTCTATGACCCCAGTACCTAAAATACAAGATAACAGAAAGCTATGACCAACTAACAAAACAGGAGAGGTTACATGGTGTCAGAAGACTGGGGCTTCAGGCCTGGAAGAGTATACAGTGAGACTTCCAAGCCTCTATTTTCCCAGGGGTAAAAGCCATCACTCCCTGCCTGGCCACCTCACAGAGTCATTATGAAGGTCAAAGGAGAGGGCAGGTAAGAGAAAGCACTTGTGCACTGCAGAGTTTACACAAATGAAAAGATTAGGAGCATTACCCTGTAAGATGAGTAGGAGGTATTAGAACTCCATATAGAGTTTTTGGTTCTGCAATTAACCTTCAGCTCTTCCTAGTACTCCTCTATTGTGAAAATCTCAAACCACACATTTAAGACATCAATCACACAACTTATAATGTGAATCAGGAGCATGAGCAAGTGGTACAGAGGCACAATTCTAGACTTGATTCTTGCTCACAACAGGCTGACCATCTTTCTTTAGTGATTACCTCAATGAGGCTGTGGTTTAGCATGAGGCTGTGGTTTAGCTTTTTGTCTTCAGGTTCTGCAACCTGATCATAGTGCTAACGATAAAATAAAACTCTGCTGTAACCAAAACATTTTAAGCTATACTCCAGAGTTAAACAGAATATGTCCCCAGTAGTTTATAACTTCATAAATTCAGTTCAATTCACATTTGTTGAGAATGAGCTACATCCCAGGCACTGTGCTAGAAGTAAGCAACACTCAAAGATAAGCAGAAAAGCTCTACCTACAACAAAATTCACACATGGTCCAACAACTACAAGCCTAGCCCAACCTCAACCCTAACAAGAAACTTTGTAAAACACAACAACTGTATCTATTCATTTAAAAAAAAAAAAATCTCCATTTAAGCAATCTTGCAGGCAAATAATTACCAGTCCTTAATCTTTAAGGAAAATCTAACTATATGTATTATAACCACTATTTCTGGCCCTGGGAAAAGATGGACACCAATGACATTACAATCTGTTAAGGAAAAATAATCCAACATATAGTACACATTTATTTTAAACAGGCTAATGCACTGACATATTTAAAAGTCCAAATAATTGGAATAAGCAAAATGTGGCATATACATAAATATATAGACAATTCAGTCTTAAAAAGGAAATGCTGTCATATGCTACTACATGGATGCACTTTGATAACATTATGCTAAGTGAAATGGTAATCACAGAGTGACAATTACTGTGTGATTCCACTTAGAGAATTACTAGAGAAGTCAAATTCATAAAGAGCAAGCAGAATGGTGGGTGCCAAGGGCTAGGGAAAGGGGAGTGGGAAGTTACTGTTTAATGGGACAGTTTTTCAGAAGACGAAATAGTTCTGGAGATGGATGGTGGTGATGGTCACACAACAGTGTGAATGTACTTAATGCCATAGAACTGTACACCTGAAATGGTTAAAATGGTAAATTTTATATTGTAGATAGTCTATCAGTAAAAAAATATCCAAGTATTTGGATATTATCACTTAAAAATGCCAGTAGTAAAACATTTACTAGCCACCCCAGAACTGCTGTCAGTTAGCTTTTCTGACTCTTACGCTACTGTATTATGACTCTGGATGCTAAAGAAGCCTAAATAATTATCCAGATGGGCAGTGTGATTGTGTGCTCTTCTAAAAGGGAAGAAAGAAAGAAAAACAACATATATAAATTTCTTACCTCCACTTGCATACTCCATGATTAGGTAGAGTGTTTTGTCAGTTTCAATGACTTCAAATAACTTCACTGGGGGAGGGGGGAGGATACAGGAGAAAAAGAAAAAAAAAGTTTGTATACATATCCCATGTACATAGATACTGTAACTGTGAAAAGTAACTTTTTTACTGTTAAAGACTTTAATAGCTGGCCCTCTAAAAATTGCTCTTAGAAAAATTATCATCTATTACAACAAGCAGAAAAGATTTTATAAAAGCATGAAATTCCATAAAAATAAAGATTATTTCTGGGTGCCCCAACATGTTAGACTGCTAAAATATCCATTCCCGTTTCCTCATCGCTGTCCCGTATTATGTCTACACTAGCTAGCTGCCCCTCAGCAGCTCTTCCTGTGCACTCCAGGAAAGGCGTTCTTATCTTGCGTTTACCCTGCAGTAACTGCTCAACTCTGCTGACTCCTATGAGTGCAAGTCCATTCACTGTCATTGTAGCTATAAGGATATCTCTAACTTCACTTGAGACTTTTGTTGTTTGGAAAACTTATCACAACTTCAAGAATAAGGTTCCTTTGTTACTACTGTGAAGCTGGAGAGGGCAAGAAGTAGAAGGAATATTATAATTAATTGAAAAGAACTTTTTAGGAGTTCCCGGGTGGTGTAGTGGCTTAAGGCTTCGGCGCTGGCACTATTAGTGCTGCGGCCTGGGTTCGATTCCCAGCCAGGGAGCTACTCACATACCAAAAAGCAAAAATAAATAAATAAATAAATAAAGTTGTTGGTTAAAAAAAAAAAAAAGAAAAGAACTTTTTAAAGAATTATTTTCAATGGATCAGTGTGATTTTGCTATACCAGTCCCTGTTACAGATAGAAATAATAATTTTATTACTATTAATTCATAAAATCATAACAAATCAATCAGAAATATATACATGTTTAAATGAAACCAAAATAAATTCCTAAAGCTATCAAATCACTATTTTTGTGTATCTACTTTATTTTGGTAATACTATTTTAAAACTTATCAAAGGGAGGGTGTGGATGGGAAATGCTAGTCTCTTACGTTTCAGAGTATTAGATCTAATAAAAGCACCTAACATAGTAATTAAGATATGCTTGTTTAATTGATAAATAGAACTATCATATTTCTAAGATGTCAAGAAAAATCACTGAAAGAAATTTAAAACATTATATGCTGGTAAACCATTAACACAAAAACAAAACTTTTCAAAAATTCCAATGCAAATATTGGCTCGTAGGAAAAATATTTTAATCCAACAGGAATTTAAACTTTTAGACATTTAAATCTATTATCAAATATATGTCGTTTAGTAATAAGTAGAGACAAATCCAATTAGGGTACAATTTATGGTCCTGCCATCATCATAATCATGGGACCAAAATGAAAGTAAGGCAAATTACCTAATCCTAACCCTGTTGTACAGATATCTCAATGATCCCATATATCATAGTAGAGCTTTTTAAAAATAGTGTAATCTCTTTTTTACACAGTGATAGCTCTTACAATCTAAAAATATTATTTCAAGAGTGAAATAGCTCTTAAGATAGCCAGTTGTATCAGTTTACTCAAAATTAAAGTCAGAGGGATGATGTCTGATGTTAAGGGTATCCTATGAAAAATCCTTCAGGTACAGGCTCTTGAGCCATTTTTCTGCTTGAGCCCACTCCTACCTCTTAGGAGTGTACTTTCCCCTTGCCATTCAAGGCTCATGAGTCACTTGCCTGCTCAAACTGGCTCCTACCTCTTTGGAGTGTACTTTCTACTTCTAATAAACTATCTCTTTGTTTCACCTCTTAAAAAAAAAAAAATTCTTCAGGTCCAAGAGAAGAATATAAGAGAATAGAAGGAAAGAAAAGGCTTGTACCTATTTCATCAAACCTAAGCTATCATTATTTATAATAAAAGGCGTTATTTTACAAACTAAGAAAAAAACAATGCTACCAAGTCATCATCCCATTATTAGTGATATTATAATGATGGCAAAACCATGACCCTTCCTCATCACACCCAGTACAGAGCTGTGCACAGAGGGCACAAATCTGTGTTATATAAAGCAATTCATATCAAAATTCCAGTAGATAATAAGCACCCTATATCTTTTAAAATATGAGTTAATGTACAAATATATTCTTAGGAACAACTATAGCAAAAGGTGTTACAGCTTTGAAAAATTAACTCTAACTTAATAGAATTCCCTTCTATCTACAAATTAAATACAATTATGGTATTTTCTAATGTTAAAAAATTAGACTATAATCTGATTATAGATGTTTCTACTGCATTAAGGCTTTAAATTTAAATATTTAATATCTAAGCTTTTAAACTGTCTTTAGTAATTTCAGAAAGTTAATACAAGTGATCAACAGTTTGTATACGTATTTTATGAAAAGTGTACCTGGGCTGGGAGGAAGGAAGGAATCTCCTATCACTGCTGGAATAGATGTTTAGCTTTATGACATACTTTCAAGACCCAAAAGTATTTAAGAAAGCAGAAAGTACCTATGTTTGGATGATTTAAAATCTTCATTATTCTTACTTCTCTGAAGAGCTAAAAAACAAACACACAACCCCCCAACACAGATTAGTAAAGATTATACTCCACTGTTGCAATAATACTTAAAATTTCCTTTGAAGTAGATGATTCATTGGTATTGTTTAGTAGCCCACACCTAAGAGTGGTAGGGAAGTCCAGGGTAACTATAAAGTAGATTTATAAAAGCCAATACTAAGTGCTTCATTTTTTAGCCGTCCTAGAGGAGATAATGACACCATGACCTCAATTATATTTTGCCATCTTAAACAAAGGTCAGATTTAGGCAAGAAAGGTTTGAAATGAAACTCAGTCTGACTCAGTGTCTACCCAGGGCATCTAATTCTGCAAATCAAAATGTGTACAGTCCCAATGAACTACATAGTCTGAGTGTATTAGGTTGATAATACTAAGTGACTGTAGGGGAAGCTTTTGAAGAAAACCACCAAAGGATATCCTCCTGAGCCAAAACCACCCGCTAAGTCACTCCCAAATGCACAACTCAGAACCTGTGAGGTAACACAAGATTTTAAGTTGCTAATAAGCTTTGTTGTAATTTCTTAGAAAGCAGTAGATAACTAAGAACTCTTGAGTCACCACAACAGAGGTCACACCAAGGGATGTGCTGTGAAAACAGGAAAGATGGAGGAATGAGCAGTACAAGTTAATTCTGCAGGCACAGAGAGTAGTCAAAGATACCCTAATAGGACAGCATTTGAATATTAAGAAAACAACTTTACATATTTACCTCTATCAGAGTTACGCAGCAAGTCGAAATGAGTTAGTGAACTCAATACCAATTAAGGGGGCTGGGAAGAGAACAAGAAGTATCATCAAGTGCCCACTGTACGTAAAGCTCAGAGCGGGATAATTCACAGCTGTGTTCAAATCTAACTGGATTTTCCCAACCATCAGATGACACGGATCATTGTCTCCAACACACAGGGAAGGAGGACTGAGAAAGTGAAGAAACTTGTGTACAAGGACTCCCTGCTAAGAGATGCCAGAGCCAGGACTCTAATCTGAATTGTCTGACTCCATGGTCTACATGCATCACAGGATTCCACACAGCTGCCTTTGAAATGTACAAGTAAAATGGTAGATTACAAGCTGCTGATAAAGAAAACTTCAGAGCAGCAGGTGGGCTGGCACAGAACTTTTTAAAAAGTTAATGCAATATAAATTATATAAATGCCAGTGATTTCATATATTCTCATCAACTGTGAACCTGATAGTATAAGATAAAAATTTGGATAGAAATAATTTACTGAAAAGAAAACACTGACTTCAAAAAAAATGTCCCTACTAGGATTGTACAGCATATTTTTAAAATTTTTGTTATTATAGGGTTCCCTGGTGGTGTAGTGGCTAGGCTGCTGAGCTCTCAACACCGCGGCCTGGGTTCAATTTCCAGGCAGGGAACTACCCCCCACCCGCCACCAAAAAAAAATTGTTATTATATAATAAAAGGACATTGAAACATGAGAAATTCACCTATTTCTACTATCTAATTCTAACTCAATTTACTTTTCTACATTCCCTTTCAATCTTATGCGGCTGTAAAAATGAAGTAACACAGAAATGTATAAAGGGAGAAACTTCTCACTGAGCAACCCACATCCTCTACACATCTTCACATCCTTCTGCAGCCTAGGAACTGGTACACAGGAGGAGAACAAATATCTTTGAAGGGAAAGATTCAGAATCCTGGTCAATCGGAATACCAAGGACACCAAACCTCCTGGACCACAGAGTAAAGAAACGTCAGAACATGGGATGTACAATTATCTTTGGAAAAACAACTTTACTAAGCAATATGAAAATAAAATGAGCATATAAAAGAAGGGGAGTTACAGACATAATAGTGTGACCTAAAACACCAGGTTGAAAGTGATCAGACTTCTTCTCCGGATACACAGGAAAGAGACAACAGGAGCAGGCCAGGACACTGAGAGCCTGTGCTTTTCACGGCAACTGAGTCACAGGGTAAATGACAACTTATGTGATAGAAATAACAGAAAGGAATATAATGACCACCTTCTTCTTTGACAGGAAATACCTGTATTGTTAATCCAAGATTAATAAATAAATGTTAGCAGCCTTGAATGAAGAGAAGGAGACAGAATTATTCAGGGGGTAAGGGGAGGGACGCCGAATTGAAGCTGACAACCAACCACGTCTGTGTATACAGGTGCCGCTCTGAGACAGAGAAGACATAACGAGCTAAAAGGCAACACAGGCTGAGTCTGGTTCTGAGCACCCCGTAAGCAAGGTAAGCAAGGATAGGAAAAGCACAGCTTGTCTTTGGTATTTGAGTATAAATCTCAGGACAGAAATGTGGCCTAGAAATATGTAAATTCTGGACTAGATTATCAGCAGAGATGGGAATGAAAGGGAATGACACTGCCCTTGCAGAAGGAAAAGACAGAACCACCAGAGAACAAACATTTCAGAGGGAAGATTCCACACTGGAGCCTCAGAACAGGTCGAGAGAGAATGAAACCAAGACATTGGGGTCTAATGCCCATCACAGATGTCTGCATGGGGCCAGAACTCTGTTTACAGTCTCCAGATTCTGGAGCACCTCTGTACGCGTCACAAAGGAAGGAGGGAAAGACGATGTACCTGCCTTCCCTCATCACTGTATGGGAAACTGTACCACACTAACCACAGAACTACTGGTGAGTGAAAAAACACATCAAAGACCCTCTCAGACAAAACCACGGGCAACAAGCTGGCAAAAGCCCAGAGTTCATGGAGAAGGGATTGTCAAGAAGCTGCACTGCTGTAAAAAAGAAAAAAATATGTGTCTTTGCTTCTCTACACACAGAAATATTCCTGGAAGGACCAACAGAAATAGATGCCACTGGTTGCCAGGGGCAGGGATCTGGGTGGCTGGAAGTCAAGGGATAAAAGACTTTCCTTTTATCCTTTGAACTCTCAATTATGTAACTACAAGGGGGGAACTGCTCCCTCAAAAAACCCTAGAAAACAATGATCATCTTTTTCTTTGATGTGAGAGGGACTGTGAACTTAGAACTTGTTCCTCTGGGTCAAATAGTCAACAAAAAAGTTTTTACCTGGATGTTTTGAGGTTGCATCAATACTGCGGAAGAAACATCTGCATTTATGGCAAACAGATGACTGGTTCTTCCACCATGATAAAGCACCTGCCCACACCGCGCTGAGTGTTCAGTAGTTTTTGACCAAAAACAGCATGAATGACCCCCATGTCCTACCTCCCTATTTACCTGATCTCACCCCAAGAGACTGTTTTTGGTTTCCCCAGATGAAAAAAGTACTCAAAGAGAAATGTTTTGCTGATATGGAAGAGGTGAAACAAAAATCAGGGGAGTTCCCTGATGGTATAGCGGCTTAAGGCTTCGGCGCTGGTGCTGTCAGCGCTGCGTCCCGGGTTCGATTCCCAGTCAGGGAGCTACCCACATACCAAAAAGCAAAAAAACAAAAACAAAAAAAACAAAAAAAAAACCAAAAAATCAGCAGAAGCACTAAAAGGCATTAAAATCGACAACTTCAAAGAGTGTTCTGAGTAGTGAAAAAAATCTCGACAGGTGCAATACATCAAACAGAGAGTACTTTGAAGGTGACTAAAATTTAAACATGTAAGAATAAATACACAATTTTTTATAAATAAATTGCGGATCTTTTTAGATCTCCCCTTATATATTACCTATCTTCCCTCCCCCAATTAATTTGAATTTTAAGAAAAGGTTGAGAATGAACAACAAAAAAGTTTTGTTGTTTTGGGTATTTCTGGCTAGCAGGGGAGTTCCTAGGGCAAAAAAAAAAGGGTAGCTGAAAAATTGCTATATTTTGATTACTCTTAACAAAAAGACAGTTTACTATTCCTTCACATTAGGTGAGTCCAGGCTGCTGGTGGGTGAAAGTCCAGCACAGTGACACAAATTTAAGGCAGATTAAAGAGCTTCTGATGACTATTAGAACCATCTTAACATTAAAGAATACAATAGGCAAATTAACAAGTGATAGGAAAATAACATAATTAACAGCATTACTAAAGACCATTTGTTGGACACTAGCCAAAAACATTGACCTCTGCTACCCAGGAAACGCTATGTACAAATGTGGGGACATGACACGTGAGGATGTAGTGCAATGTATTTAACCAGAATTTTACTGGCATCATGTAGGTTGCTACTAATTTTTTGCTATTATAACATGAGTCAGCCCTGTTTATACACGGACTGTCCGGAAAGCATCCAGCCAATATAAAAAACAGAGGCATTTATGGCTGGATGTTTTCCAGACAGCCCTCATACATCTGTAACTGTAATGGGCAGATTCTTAGAAACTGAATGGGAGGCCAAAGGGCATATATGCTTTGAAAACTTTGTTAGTGCTATATTACTCTCTAAAAATGTAATAATTTCTACTATTGTCAAAATTATGAGATTTCCTGTTTCTCTACACTCTTGCCAACAATATGTATTATCAGTTTTTTATAGATTTGATGGGAAAAAAAACTGGTATCTTTTAGAATGTTGAACAATTTTACTTGAATACTGACCATCTGTCCTATTAACTGCCTGGGTGTATCTTCTGATTATTTTCTATTAGATTATATACTCCTGTTTCTTATTGATTCACAAGACCTTTTTATATACAGCTGACCCTTGAATGAGGGGTTAGGAGTGCCGATCCCTGCCCCACACAGCTGGAAATCCACATGTAACTTCTGATTCCTCAAAAACTTCGTTATTCCTTGGTATCCATGGGAGATTGGTTCCAGGACCCTGAACGGACATCAAAATCTGCAGAGGCTCAAGTCGCCTACATAAATGGTGTAGATCAAGACACACAATCAGCCCTCCACATCTGCAGACTCCCAACGGTGGATCAAAAACAGTACAAGCACTTACTGAAAAACTTCATATATAAGTGGACTCATGTTGTTCAAAACCATGTGGTTCAAGGGTCAGCTGTATAAGGAAACATAAATCTTCTGTTTGCCACAACAGATAACACTGGGTACTTACCAAAATTCACCCTGTCCCCTTCTTTGCTGACTTTGCAGGAGCAATCCTTTCAACTTCTTTTGCAATTTCACTGATTATTTACTTACATATTTCTAAAAGTCATATACTGATGCCTTGATTTTCTACTTTATACACTGTCCCATGGCTTTCTCTGGGTTTAGCTTTCCTAAGCCCTTCCAAACATACATTTATGCTTCCCCTTTCCATCCTACTCATGAAGTTCTTTTACACTTTTGCTAAATATTGTTTTTAATTTTTATTTATAAAAGGAGTCTAATACAGTTTTAAAAGTCAAACTATAATAATGTAATATAAAATCTCTCCCCACCCTCCAATCTATTCACAACAGCAAGCACTTTCAACTCCAGTATTTTCTGCTTCTAAATAGCATGCTTGTAAGGCTATTCCAAGATTTTAGCCCCTCTCCCATATGAACTACTGATTTCTAAATATGGGCAGTGAACACCTGGCTCTTACATCCTGTCTCCCAACCCACATCCTTTGCCTCCTCCCTCCTCATCAGTTATCATACTATTTGGCTAACCTACTTAATTCACATCATATACATATTATTTACAGCCATACTAGAAATGTATTTCATTTATTCTATATATTTTTTAATGTTTATGATTTCCTTGGCACTAATAACTTTTAGTTACTTTGTTCACTTAAGTTTTCTGTATTTCTCCCTTTACTAATTCACCCTTAAAATCTATGACAGAACTATAAATCTCCCTTTGAATACTTCCAAATAGTCAAATAATAATCTTTTTTTCTGCTTGCAGATATCATTATTCTGGAGGCCTTTGTCTTGTTCTCAAGACTCACTTTGCTGGATTTTCTGTTCTGGATCCTATGCTTTTCTCTTTCTTGGTATTCTCTCCTGTTGCAGTGTTAAGAGATCCCACCAATAACTTGTGAGTAAGGGTAGGTAAATGGTTAACTTTAAGATCCTCCATAACTCAGGATGTTTTTGATTCTCTTCACACTTGATTGACAGTTTGGCTGCGTAAAGAATTCTAGGTTAGAATCATTTTCTCTCAGAAAAATCACCCCCTGCTGCCAGCTTTAATGAGATATGATTGACAACACTGTATAAGTTTAAGGTGTATAATGTGGTAATTTGATTCACATACAAGGGCTGTCCGGAAAAATCCAGCCCATAAATGCCTCTATTTTTCATGTCATATGGCTGGATATTTTTTTCATATATATTGTGAAATCTTTACCACAATAAGGTTAGTGAACACATCCTTCGCCTCACCTGATGGGGAAGGAAAGCAGTCAAGAAACTGGGTCTCGAGTCATTCCCCAAAGAGTCTGAGAGAGGGAGGAACTATTCACCATGTTCTGGTAAAAGGATTTAAAATCTACTTTCACAGTACCTTTCAAGTACACAATACAGTACTGTTAACTATCATCACCATGCTGAATGTTAGATCCCCAGAACTTATTCATCTTATAAGTTGTTTATACCCTCTGACCATCAACTGCCCATTGTCCCTACCCTTGCCCCTGCAACCAACTCTGCTTCTATGGTAAGTTGGTTTTTTAAGATTCCACATGTATGTGAGATCAGTAATATTTGTCTTGCTCTGATTTATTTAACCTAAAATAATGCTCTTAAGGTCCAACTATGTTGTGTCAAATAGCAGGATTTCCTTTTTATGGCTGAATAATATTCCCCCTGTGTGTGTGTGTGTGTGTGTGTGTGTGTGTGTGTGTGTGTGAGAGAGAGAGAGAGAGAGAGAGAGAGAGAGAGAGAGAGGTTTAACACATTTAAAGTACTGGTTCTTCAGTGACTTTTCTAAAATAGCATAATGAATCACCAGTACAATTAAAAATAAATTCTAATATTCTCAATTCATAATCTACTCTAAATATCAAGCTTATTTCTTGTCAAAGTAAAAATAACTCTAGCAATAAATTAAAAAGTTCCCCATAAAGCAGCAGCAACACTGATGCTGAATATTCTTTCATTTCTATTACTGCATTTGAAACCTAACAATAAAGAAGTACACATATATTTGTAGTCTCAGTACTTTCAGTAGGTACCATCAAGAAGAGAAGAAAGAATTTGTCTCCAATTTCATTTACTGCACCCTGTTTCTATTAGTTTATCAGATTACATTGATCTGAACACAGCTGCTGGATTGTAAATACTCAGGACTCTGATAACTACTTTTGCTAATAGCCTGAAAAGTTAGCCTGCTCCAACATGAAAAGAGGAAAGTATCAAGAAAGGAAAAGATGAACAGAGTTGTTCAATGAAAAGTATTCCCAAAATGACTTGTGCCTCACCTGATGGGGAAGGAAAGCAGTCAAGAAACTGGGTCTTGAGTCATTCCCCAAAGAGTCTGAGAGAGGAAGGAACTATTCAGCAGTGGCAGTGGTAAGACTTAGAACTCTGGGGGAAGGGGCATCTTTTAAACAGGGTACTTTTAAGGAGTGAAGAGAAGTTAAGAATTTTGAGAGGGACCAAAGAAAAGTCCAGGAGTCTTTCTCACATTGGGGATCTCTCAGCCTCACCCTGGAGCTATCAAGTCAGTACCTCTGGGGGTGTTGGGGATGGGGAATATTTTGAAGGAAACATGTTTTTGTTAAATCCACAGGTGAGTCTAAGGAAGCTAAGCAAAAGTGCCCCAAAATAACCCAGTGGTGGTAGCAGTAAAAGTAATTATATCACAGACCACATGAAAAGTATGAACTGGCTCTCCCTGCCTTCAAATTATACAGTTCCCTGGTTTGTCCCATAACTAAGATTCCTCGAGATGCCAAAAAAGGCCAGTAGAGTTACAGAGCCCTAACCATTAACAGTGGCTCTAAAACAAACACTGGCTTTAAAAAGAAAAGACTTAGTGGGTATAAGTAGGATTTCCCACAAAAGACCCTGATAAAAGCATCCTTTAAGTGAATGTCAGTTTCTAATGAGTGCTCCAAGCTTCCCACCTGGTGCTGGTGCAGCGGAGTGTGACACAGGTGTGAACAGTGCTGAGGAAGCAAAGGGCTGCAAGGACTACCATGTTTTACAAGCACCAAAGACGCCAGGTCCACTCCACCCTGCTGCCACTTTTCCATGGAAAATGAACTCAGAAGATTTTGGAATATATACAGAATGCTTCTAATTTATAAGAAAAGAATACCAACTTATACACGTGTTTAAAACAATGCCCTATAAGCTGAAAAGAGTACAATTATGAAGTTACTTAACTTGGACAGTTCTGGCTTTAGTGTCTTTTGTGGATGGTACATACTTGAACTATACCAGAAACAACCTCGAAGTCTTACCTATTAGATTATTATTATGCCAAAATTAATGCTGATGTAAATCTGCATTAATCACACTATCAGGCTAACCAGACAATCTACCATGTAATCTAAACTGATACTGATATGACAAACAATAATTTTTAATAAAAAATAGCAATTAAAAACTATAACCAAAAGTAATGAAAGCAAGCAAGAAAAAATTACAACCAGCTCAAGACAATATTATGATATTAATAAAATTCTTCTAGAAACTGCTAAAATTTCAGTTATCTGCAAGTATACTTGGAGAGTGGAAGATTTGTAAGATCATTAGAATAACTGAACTAGAATCCTCAATAAACTTCTTTATTGTGTTGGTTCCTTAGAAGTTAAGACCAGGCCCACCGCCCAGACCTGACATTACCATAAATGGTCAAAGCCGCCGGCTACAGACTTCCCACATGCACTGACTGGCATATGTAACCATGAGGGGGAAAAAAAACACGTTACTGGGCACGTGTGGCAAAAGGCCACTTTTGTTCTAATATGTATATATAGTCCCAGGTACGCAATAAAGTAGCTTGCTTGCTTGTGATCCTCCCAGGTCGGCTCCATGTGCTTTTCTTCCAATAGTGCGTACAACCGCAGAAACCATCCCTGCTGGAGCAGCTTGGCTCTGCCATTTGATGTAGTGGGCAAAATGAGGTGAGTACTGCCCCAGCACCCCTGAGGGTCCCCAGGTGGAGATGTGGCCTCCCACCTCTCTATGGTACCCAGTGGCTGCATACTAGGCTACATGGACAGCCCCAGAGTACTAAGATGAAGTAGAGCCCACACCTGAGGATGTCTGAAAGGCCCTGGAATCCACAGAACCAACTATTATTCCCTTGGCACACTGGGAGGCAGACGGCCACATAGCTTGATTGTTTCTGGTGGTGCTGCAGCACACCAGCCAGGAGATATAGGAGCATGATCAACAGGTACATCAGCTTCAGTGCCAGGAAGAAGTGCTAGAGGAGCACCTGGCAGCTACTGAACACATGCTACAGGGCTTGGAGGTTTCCATACAGTCCTCCCAGGAGGCATCTAGGGGGGGTAGTCCAATACCCATATTACAGGCTCACCCCTCAGTACAACAGAAGGTCGAATTGGAGCAGCTGATGGGGCTCGGAGGTCAACCACAGGAAGCCCCCCAGGCCAAGCAGCATATGACAATGACTATGTACTCACCCACTGAATTACGGGAATTCACAAAGCAGGTATGCTGGCTATTGAGATTGTGGGACGTGCTCTCTTCAGCAGCACATATACTAAAACTGGAGATTGTGGGACGATGAAGCAGAAGGAACGGAAATGTCCCCTGATGAAATGTGCCAACTAGCCTCTACTATGGTACTCCCTTCCTTGTGGCAAAGGTTACAGAATACTGTCCATACAAACCATGGGGCTGGGAACTATTCCCTGATCAACTGCTTAATGGCAGCGGCCCAAACGGTTTGGGCAGATGTGGGCAAAATGCCCAAGACTGTAAGCAAATGGTCTACATACTTGGACCTGGTGCAAATTATACAGGAAATGGGCATTAGAGAGATGATGTTTTGGATGCATTACAATAGCCCTGATGAGGTTTTCATCACTAGGCTGAAGGACCTCATCCTAGCCTCAGGACCCTGGGGAACTTTCTGGTCTATGGCAACTCTTTTGGCTCCCTATGTAGATCTGTGGGTGCATGAAGTAACAGTCACCCTGGCTTGATTGGGAGATGTGGAAGTAAAATGAAAGGAAAAAGGCGGCCAGGTGAGGCTGCTACAGGCACCCAAGGGGCCCCCACCCAAAGGATGCCCACAGTATAGAGGGGATCCAAAGGATGGTGTTCATCCTGCAGTAACAATGAGCTGAAAGCAGATGTGGTTTGATCTTTTGGCTGCGGGGTGGGTAGCTGCAGAGCAAATAGAGCAGCAGCCTACGGAAGTACTGCTGGCTCTGTGGAAGCAGGTGAAACCTGAGCAACAATTTACTCTCCTGCCAGCTGCTGAAGTGCTGACTTCAAAGATCTCAGGGAAAAAAACAAAACAAAAACAAAACAAAAACAAAAAAAAACACAAAGATCTCAGGATTTCCCTGATGGTGTAGTGGCTTAAGGCTTCCGCGCTGGCGCTGTCAGCGCTGCGGCCTGGGTTCGATTCCCAGTCAGGGAACTACCCACATGCCAAAAAGAAAAAAAAAACAAAACAAAAAAACTCAGTATTAGCTGTACAGTGTTATGACTGACTCTGCATAGACCAATTCAGTGATAATAAGCTATTCTGTCTCATTTTTTATAACTCCATTCTAGTCAATATTTAGAATATTCAATTTAAAAGTACAGACTTCAGTTTGCTATTAAAAACATTTAAAATGCATAACTTTCAAATGAAGGAAAAAAATCCAACAATACTATAATACTACATTTATACAACAGTATATATATGTTGCCTTCTTTTGAGAAATACAAAGCTTTAACTGTACTAAACATAATTTAAAAAATAGCAGTAGAGGCATTTAAAGGGTAAATCAGATAGCAATTAGCACTAAAAATCATTTTAAAAATACTGGATATTGGACCAATCTTACCTTTTGAAGACTTGTTGGATTCAACTGAGTTTTGTCAATTATTTTTATTGCAACCTAGAAAATAAAAACTAGTAAGAATTTCTGGATTTTAAGAATTTGGTAATTACAGACAAATTGGTTAATAGTTGTAAATGCCCAGACATGTGGTATTGTGAAAAAGCAAGTAAACAAACCTCAAAACCTAAAACTCAAATAGTTATATTTTATAAATACTTTATCATAAAAAAAGGGGCTTCATACACATACAGGTACTATTATTTTATATTAAGTTACCTACAGATATGGGGGAGAGTCTCCCACAAACCAAAACATAGAGAGATTATAAAATAAAAAAAACTTCTAAAAACATATGGCAATATAGCAAATCTATTCACTGTTTACTGGCACTTTAATTTTATTTGACTCTTGAATACAAGAGCAAGAACTACAGTTTTCATAGGTTACATAACCCAGAATGTCTACCAGAGTGTCTTACACACAGTGGGAACTTGATAATTGAGTAAATACATGAACAAATAGGTTGCTGTTGAATCTGAAAACTAAAAACATTTATGACAGAAAAGATATATGCACCCCTGTGTTCACTGCAGCATTATTTACAATAGCTAAGATGAGGAAGCTACCTAAATGCCCACTAATAGACGAATGGATACAGAAGATGTGGTACATGTGTACAATGGAGTATTACTCAGCAATAAAAAAGAAATCCTGCCATTTTCACCAACATTAATGGGCCTAGAGGGTACTATATTAAGACAGAGAAAGGCATGATTTTACTTATAAGTAAAAATAAAAACAAAACAAAACAAAAACACTCATAGAAACAAGGAACAAACTGAAGGTTGCCAGGAGATGCGGGGTGGAAGGATGGGTGAAAAAGGTGAAATAAGGGGAATACAGTCAATAATAGTGTGATAACTTTGCACAGTGACAGTTACTACACTTAGTGGGTGATCACATTATAAAGTATATAAATGTTGAATCACTACATTGTACACCTGAAGCCAATTTTATATGCCATCTACACTTTAATTTTAAAAAAGAGAGAGAAGAGAAGCCCTTTAGGCAGTTAAAGGATGACTATAGATTAATTCTAGACCAATCTGTAGGCTAACCAAGTGAAATACAAGGGTTGTCTGGAAAGTATCCAGCCACATAATATAAAAAAGGAGGCATTTATGGCTGGATTTTTTTCTGGACAGCCCTCATATATAAAAAGTCAACAAGTGGGTCTTAGGAAGTGAATGTACCCCACCCAGGGAACCTAAAAACAAGCCATTAAGATACAGAAAGAAAAAACTATAGCATCTAGTTATATGCACATATCTTAAAAAAGAACATAAAATCAGTTTTACTGATATTTACTAAGTGGACCTATTCCGGTGTCCTCACCAGATCAGCTGTTCACTTCTAGCATAAAAGTGATTTCTAGGAACTGTGGATATCCAGAGTGAGGGGGTGGGGTTGGTAACAGAGGATAGAAGGGAACACAGTGAACTGGGAGACATAATTAATGCAGCTTTGCACCCAGGGTCCAGAACAACAACGGTCTTGGCCCATCTCGGCAAGGCCGTGTTTCCTACTATGTATGTATCCTTCAGAAACAGATCCAGTAAGAAGTACTACTGAAGAAAAAACAGCAGTCAAAATCTGGGGAAAGTGCTGAGACATTCTCTCTGGCAATAGTTCTCAAACATTTTATTCCCCTTTCCATTCTTAAAGATTACTGATGACCCCAAATGTGGGTTAAATCTATTGATATTTACCATGTTACAAGTGAAAACTGAGAAAGTGTAAAAATAAGCGCTGAATAATTCATTTCAAAATAATAATAGTCAACACATAGGGCTGGGAAAAATGGATACCCACATGCAAAAGTATAAAGTTGGACTCTTACCTAACATCACATACAAAAATTAGCTCTAAGTAGATCAATGACCTAAATATAAAACCTAAAACTACCAAATTCTTAGAAGGAAACAGGGCAAAAGCGTCACAACACTGGATTTGGCAATGATCACTTGGATATGACATCAAAGGCACAGGCAACAAAGAGAAAAAAATGACAAACTGCACTTCATAAGAAATTTCAAATTTTGTACATCAGAAGACAGTATCAATAAAGTAAAAAAGGGAACCCAAAGAATGAGAAAATATTTGTAAATCAGAATACAGAGGGAACTAAAACTCAACAACAAAAAAATATGATTCGAAAATGGGCAAAAGGACATGAAGAACATTTCTCCAAACATAAACACATGATCAATAAACACATGAAAAAGATGCTCACCACCACTTATCATTAGGGAAATACAAAAACTACGATACACTATTTTGTGCACATCAGGAAAGAAAGCATCAAAAAATAAGTCAGTCAGTCTTGGTGAGGATGCAGAGAAAACAGAATCCTTTGTGCACTATTGGTAGGAATGTAAAATGGTACAGCCACTGTAGAAAATAAGATAAGAGTTCCTCAAAAAATTACCATATGATCCAGTAATTCCATTTCCAGATTTGCAACCCAGAAGAATTTAAAACAGGGGTTTAGATATTTACACATCCATAGCAGCATTATTCACAATAGCTAAGACATCAAAGTTACCCAAGTGTCCAGCGAGAGATGAAGTGATAATCCTAATGCAGAATTATCCATACGATGGAATATTATTCAGCCTTAACAAGGAAGAAAATTCTGGCACATGCTACAACATGGGTGAATCGTGAGGACATTATGCTGAGTGAAATAATCCAGTCACAAAAAGACAAACACTATGTGATTCCACTCACATGACATACCTAAGGTATTCAAAATCATGAATTGGGAAGTGGCACGGTGGGTGCCAGGGGCTGGGGGAGGGAGGAGGGACCTGGGAGTTAGTTTAATGGGGACAGGGTTTCAGTTTTACAAGATGAAAAGAATTCTAGAGATGGATGGTAGTGGTGATGAATGTGCAATATTATGAATGTTTAATACCACTAAAATACAGGTAACCCCCCCTACAGCATGACACATCTATAACACAGCCCAAGAATTAGGGAAACCCTCTCAAAACACAGCACCCTAGAACATGGTTTGAGAATTAGAGAAATCCCTGAACAAAAGTGTAAAGTAAGAGCTTTTAAGAGCAAAAGATATCTCATTTGAAATTAGGGAAATCTCCAAATTACACAGAACATAACAAAAACTTTTAAGAGCAAAAGATATTTAATACATATTAATATGTTTCACTTTTGGTGAAAATTGCTTTAATAAAAATATTTCTCTTTATTATAAAAATATGATAGTATGTTTGTTTTTTTTTTAATTTTTTGGACTCTAGCCTCCCTTTTGTACTAGTTCTTTGTTTCGTATTAACACAGATTCACATAACAGCATTTTTAGGAACATAACCGTGTTGTGCAGGGTTACCTATATGCTTACATATGGCTAAGAGGTTAAATTTCATGTGTATTTTACAACAATAATAAAATTAAAAACAAAAAAGTCCACTATGTGTTAATATAACATTTTAATGAAATTCTCTTATGTCCTGTATTCAATCTATTGTGATATCACACATCATGTAGCCTCTGGAAAATTCTAAGTTATACTTGTGAGAGAGAATGAAAAAGCAAGTAATGTCTTAATATTACAAAAATAGTTTTGATTTGCAGATACTCCCTAAAATGGTCTCAGAAAACCTCCAGGAGTCCCATGCCTACTTCAGGACTGCTGCACTATTCATATTAACACTTAAAATAATGTTTAACTTAGTCTAAAGCCCAGGCCTGCCCAGGTTATTTGATTACTTCCTAGGAACCTATCAGCCTCCAGAGCAGCTAAGGGAAGGGAAATACTGCAATAAGACACCCAATGAGTCTGCCCTACAGCGGAAGGAATCCACCACCCCGGCCCCTGCCTGGGGGAGGAAAATATTACATCTGGAGGAGGAGTGGAAAGTTAATGAGCGTGTGCGCCTGAAAGAAGCAAAGTCAGAATTCTCATTCTGTATTTGGAAACTATAATATCTCAACAGAAATAAGCATAGCAAAAGGAAGTGCTGGCAGCTAGAATGTGCAAATAATGACTACCTTGAGCCCATCTGCACCCCGGAGCAGCGTCTTCGTCACCAGCACCCAGCAGTGCTTAGCAATGCCTCCTGAACACTCATATCTGCAACTGCAGATACTGGAGATAGAGATGAAACAGTGAAGAGAGGGAGTTTCTGGTGTTTTAAAAAGATACCAATGTGGCTTAAGAATTAATTTTCTTCAAACTTTACTTTCATAATTTTATATGGAACACTTGGACCTCCCAATTTCCAAAGAAACCCCTTACTTAACACTGTTCTGTTCCAGCCACCATTCTGTTTTCCTCCTCCTCATGGCCAAGTCCATCAAATATGCTGTCTTTCCCGTTCCTCTTCCCTCTCACCTTCTGAGACCTGGTTCCTATCTCATGACTAGATTCTTAACACTGGTTTCTTCCGGTTCTATTCAATATCCACCTTCTATTCTAAAGATTCTGTTCCTACTTATTTTCATTTTCAAGTAGTGCTATTCAAATAGTATCTAAAGCAAAAACAGGAGCTAATGTGTTGCATTTGGCTAAATCAAACTGAAAAAGAGAGTCTTTATATCAAAAGCAAGTGTCCTCAGAGTGAAACACTGTCATTTAATATGGGGGTGTGGTTGGGGGGGGGGCGGTGGAGAGAGAGAGAGAGACAGGTAGGCTGGCACTGAAGCCTGAGGAGGAAGCTTCTAATCCCCTCTTCCTTCCAGCTCCCTGTTGGGATGACTCAACTACCAAAATAACCTTGGCCCAGAGTTAGAACCTGGAGGACAGCTCAGAACTTGAGGTCACCAAAACAGGAGGCAACTGTGGGGCGTCACTGCTTCCGAAATATAAAGACTAGTGAGAAGACCACCTACTCATTTCCAGGATTGTGGATTTTTTGTGGGGGTGGGGGCAGGGGATAAAGAGGAGGGTGTGCACACAGCAAAAGAGTTCACTAGGGGAGGTTAAGAGGAGTGTCCTTGCCTAAAGGACTTGCATAAAGTTCCGGGAAATTTCATTTCTTCAACCTGATGCCAGAAGCAAAGTGGAAAATTACAAAACAGGGATAGAGAGCACTCAGCTAATACATGAGAAGGGCTTCCCTCAACATTCCTCAACAAAAGGACCCAACAAACCCCTAGCAAACACCCAGTAGAGAAAAATTCTCATCTTCCACTTCCTGTCAATTCACTACTGGTCAAAAGATCCTGACATCCTGCTCCTGACAGGTGTTAAAGCATCCACTACCACTCAAAGAGCAGACGACAGACCAAGATCCCAAGTCCTTTAAGACACAGTACCCCAGAGGAATGGCGTATTACTCAGCTTGGGTTGCCATAACAAAAAATACCACAGACTGGGTAGCTTAAACAGCGGAAATTTATTTGGGAGACTTGAAGTCCGAGAAAAGGGTGCCAGCAAGGTCAGGTCGGGGTGCAGACACTCCTGCTGGCTTGCAGATGGCTGCCTTCTCACTGTGTCCTTACATGGCGGAGAGAAAAAGCAAGCAAGCTCTCTGGTGTCTCTTTCTTATAAGGACACAAACCCTAGTTGATCAGGGCCCTACCCTTATGACCTCATTTAACCTAATTACACAGAGATGGAATACATTAAAAAAAAAAAATCAAGACTCTTTTATTTAAAAGAGTTCCAGTCTGAACAATCAGAATTCTAGAATGAAGATTTTTAAATAGTAAAATGAGACAATTCTCCAGAACTGAAAAACAAGAATCTCTGTACTGCAAGGTCCGGTAAGCACCAGGAACAATGAATGAAGAGTACCAACTCCTTGGTACCTCACTGTGAAACTTCTGAACAGCAAGGATACATGAGAAGAGTATAAAAAAAGCTTCCAGAAAGAAAAAAAAGAGGTTATTTAATTTATTCACTTACATTGCTATATTCTAGTCTTTGGACTTCCAATATTTGAAAATCCTTTATAATCCTAATTTTGTGTTTCTCACTCTCTACTACATTTCTCTAATCCATTCACTCTCCTGTTTGCCTGGTAATTACTATAACCCTCTTAGATCTCTAGTATCTCCTATGTCCTCAATCATCATATCACATTCCTAGCTGATGATCTTGCTTTCCATTTTACTGAAAAAAAAAAGAGGGGGGGGGCTGCAATAAAAAGAAAACTTCTACAAGCTCCAACCACCATTAGGAGCCCATCAACTGCACCCAGGCCAGTACCCTCTACCTTCTCCTATATGTGTGTAAAAACTATCCTTCATCCAAGGCCAAGGTTTCCACCATCCCCTCTTAACTCCAAATTCTCCCATAGCACCACTTTACCCCTTCCTGTTACATTATCCCCATCAGCAGACAAACCTGTTGGTATTTTCCCCCTCTTTAAAATAACTTCTTGGTCTGACATCTCCCTGCAGCTACCATCCCATTTATTTGGGCCTTGAAAGAGCTACCTTGCTGTCTATACTCTCTGCCCACCAATTCTCTCTTGAAATGATTATTAGATGGTGTGAATGGGTACTGAAAGATGTCTGAAAGCTATGCTGGAACATCTGGGACAACCAGCAGTAAATACGCAGGACCATTAGGAAGTTAAAAAAAAAAAAAACACACAAAACTGAGGCAACCATTAATCTAAACAAAAATAATTATATAAGAAAATAAATTACTGCAGTCCAACACTAAACAATATTTACAGTTTAATTAAATTAAAAAAATCTCAGTTTAACCAAATACATCATTGCAATAGAAAGGCTGAGGAAAGGAAAGTAGATGTGCAAATGAGTTATAGAAGAAAGCTACAGCCTCATCTTCCATAAGAAGAAATCAGTAATGTCTAAAATTATAAATCTGGATGTAGCCAAGAGTATCAGAAGAGTGTAAAGAACTGAAACTGGAAGCCTTTAAGTAATGGTACTGAGTGATAAAGAGGGGTGGGAAAGTTCTGATTTTAGTGAGAAGCTTTTTGGTATTATTTAACTTTTTAAGCTAAATGCATGCATTATTTTGAAAAACTAATTTTTAAGATAAGATAAAAACAGCATAATTAAGTACAAAATGACATATACAAATAAATTCCCCTATAGTTCACTTAAGAGGGAGAAATCCCCGGGCAGCTATGAAAGTAAGTGGGGCAAAAATAAACTTGAAAAAAACTTTTGGATTGAAAGAAAACTGCCATATAGAAACAGACAGTATTTCAGAAGCCAAAATAACCTTCAGCTGTGAAAAACTGTCCCAAAACAAGACAGTATATAGAGCTAACATCCCCAAATCTATAGTAAATATAGGATAGATGCTTCCATGACAATAAAGATAATGGGCATTTTCATCAAAAGAGCTAATGAAATAAATTTTATGGCTGGTGCTTGTGTTTTGAAATATATAAAATAAGAATTTTGGTGTCTGTTCCTGATTGGTTCATTGGTCTAAAAATTAAGCATCACCCTAGAGAGAGGGTGCCCGTTAAAGTAGACTGACACCACAATCATTTTACTTAAAGACTTGATTAGAAACTATTGTCTAGATGTGCATAGTATATACCTTGATTATAATTCATTAATCTGTCCAGTAAAAATGCCATTCTTCCAACAAATGCATTCATTTTCTTGAGTATCCTTTATTATTATTACTATTATTATTAAATTTATTGGGGTGACACTGCTTAGTAAAATTACATAGGTTCTAGATGTACAATTCTATAATACATCATCTATGTGCTGCAATGTGTGCTCACCACCTAGTCAGTTCTCCTTCCATCACATATATGCGATGCCCTCACTCTCCTCCCCATCAGCTTTACCCTCTGATAACCACTAAACGATCGACTGTTCATGAGTTTTTGATTCTTAGTTACTTTCAGTTTTATATCCCACTTATGAGTGAAGTCATATGATTCTTGATTTTTTTTCTGTCTGGCTTATTTCACTTAGCCTGATGATCTCAAGTTCCATCTATACTGTATTTCATCTTTTCTTATTGCTGAGTAATATTCCATTGTGTATACAGCACCACAGCTTCTTTATCCAGTCACCTATTAAACAACTTTGGTTGTTTCCATGTCTTGGCTACCACAAACAACGCTGCAATGAACAATGGGGTACATATATCTTTGCGGACTAAAGTTTTCAAATTTGGGGGGGTAGATACCCAGGAGAGGGATTGCTGGGTCATATGGCAATTTTTTTGAGGACGCTCCATACTGTATTCCATAGTGGTTGTACTAATTTGCACTCCTACCAGCAATGTATGAGGGTTCCTTTTTCTCCACAGCCTCTCCTACACTTGCTATTATTTGTCTTATTGATGATAACCATTCTAACAGGTGTGAGGTGATAGTTCATTGTGGTTTTGATTTCCATTTCCCAAAAATAGCTAGTTAAGTTGAGCAGTTTTTCATATATCTGTTGGCCATTTCTATGTCTTCTTGGGACAAGTGTTGAGTTCCCTTTATGTTCACAACATCCTTGTGACAATAAATGCACAATAGAGACAATCCCCTCTCCTCCACCTTCCAGTGAATTTTTCCACTGTATAATTCTACTACCTCTCTATGCTCACCACAAGGACAGCCAGTTAAAACTCTCTCTAAACATAATATGTAACTCTTTATCCTATAGAGACTCAGAAGGAATTAAGTGTCCAAATCAACAATACCACTTCCTGCAACACTCTGGGTTTACTTTAGTGGTCTCAGTTATTACTTCAGCAGGCAAGATATATCACATTCCCAACAAAGGGCAAGAGATGCTGACAGAAATAAAGGCTTTAGCTTTTAGTAGGCTGAGAACACTACCAACTGAAAGTTTCTTTTTATCTCTTTGGACTAGTATACTGTAATAAACCTGTGATAAAACCTGGTCAAAATTCACTTAGTTTTTTATGTGACACAGCAATTCCTCTCCTGAGCTAACTACCATAGAGAAACTAAAAATTATGTTCACATACAAACCTGTAGAGGATCAGCTCTATTCACCGTTGCCAAACACTGGAAACAAATGAAATGTCCTTCAATGGGGGAGTGGATACAAACTTTGGTCCAGACATATCATAAACTACTACTCAAAGGATTTGCTGAGTGAGAAGCAGCCAATTTCATAAAGTTACATATTGTATGATCCAACAAAACTATGGGAAAGATCAGATAGGTGGTGGTGGCAAGAGGTTGAGGGGAGAGGCAACCATGAAGGAACCACAAGGGAGTTTTGTAAAGTGATGAGACTGTTCTGTATCTTGATTACATAGCAGTGGGTAACGGGAATCTATAAATGTGTTAAAAATTCACAGAACAGCACACCAGAAGAAAAAATAATGTATAATTTAAAAAACATAAATTTGCTCATTCTTGATGTCCAAAAAGAGAGTGAATTCAAAAGGTACTCAGATACAAGGTACTAGTCAAATGTTACAGCCTTCCCATATATTCACAATAGCTAGAAAAAAATCCCATTCACAACTGCAACAAAACTATAAAATACCTTGAAATGAATTTAAGAATTGTGAAAAACCCAGATGAAGAAAATTATAAGCCTTGAAAACAAAACTGAGATACATTTCATATTTATAGATAAAAAGGCTCAGTATCATTAAAACAGCAATTTTCTCCCAAATTTGTTTATGAAATTCAGTCAATTCGAGCCAATATGAATCTAGTCAAAATTTCAGTAAGGCTATTTCCAGAACATGGCAATTTGATCCTAAAATTCATCTGACAGAGTAAATGATAAAAAGAGCTATCAATTTTTTGAAAAATAAGAATAATCAGCAGGGAACTTTTCCTACTCCAAAAAATCAGAATGTATAATCAAAAGGTACAGTAATAAAAACATGATGGTGGGGGTTCCCTGGTGGTGCACTGGCTAGGTCCTGGCGCTGTCAATACTGCAGCCTGGGTTCAATTCCCAGCCAGGGAACCATCCAAAAAACCACCCAAAAGAAATACACATGATGGTATGGGCATAAGACTATATAAATAAATCAGAGAAACAAGGACAGCTATGGGAATTTTATATGTGATAAAGCAGGTAGCTTCAATCGGGGGAAAGAGGAGATGATCCTGGGACAAACGGTTGTCCATTTGGTGGAAAGAAATATTAGATTCCTACACTTCATATTAATCCCCCAAAACACACACAAAATTAACTAAATATTCAAATGTGAGCCCTAGGAATATTTGAAGAAAAGAGAAAGATTCTTTAAATTTTGGGACAAGGTAAACCTTTCTCACCAAAACATGAAACCCACACAGATCACTATGATGTCTAAAACACATTAAGGGCTTCAATCACTAAAATTTAAAAGAGAGGGGAAAAAAAAAAAAAAAAAAAAAAAAGAAATGAGATAAAGGACAAAAATAGAAAATTATTTTTAAAAAGAAAATATGAGTGATAAAAATACATGAAAATATCATCAATCTAAGTAGTTATCAGGTTAAATATCTTTTTGTCCACCAGATAGATGAACATTAATAACACAGTGTTAGCAAGGGTATAGGGAAACGAACCACACACCTTATTTGTTTTAGTGGGTTAATAATGCACATGTTCTCAAAATCAATTTAGCAGTACCTATTACAATGTTAAATATTCATCCCTTTGACCCAGGATTCCCACTTCTAGGAATTTATTCTACAAAAACACGCTTTAACAAGAGCACAGTGAATTATGTAACAGCAAAAGGTCAGAAGCCACCCATGCCCACTGACACAGGTAAATTATGGCCCTGCATCCACCAGAAGATGATGCTCATTACCCAGAATGTGTCAGATCTATGAGTGCTGAGATCAAACGTGGTTGAGTATGTTGCTAAGAAAAACTATCATTATGTTCCAGGAATCTCTTTTTGTGAACATAAAAAAGTTAACGTCTATATAAAAAACTGGGAAGGGGTTCTCTCGTGATGTAGTGGCTAGGCTTCCGCACTCTCAACGTCATGACCTGGATTCCATTCCCAGACAGGGAAACCCCCAACCCCCACAAAACAAAAACAAAAGCAAAAGCTAGGAAGCTATACCAAACTCCTGAAACTGATCCTCTTTGAGGAGAGAAATTTCAAGGAACTTTTACTTTCTATGTAACTAATTTTGATAATGTTTACATTTCATATCATTCTAGGTGATACAATAGGAAAAGAATAAAATGGTTTTGTTCAAAGTTTTGTAAAAAACTGAAAAAAAGTTAAATTTAGCCACTATCTTGTCAATTCAAGCATTTCCAGAGAGAGAACCTACAGATGTGGACATGGCTGGCCAGACTACAGCCATGTCAGTTAAGTAAAAGGGGAGAGGGTCTGTCAGTCCCACTCCTCTTCTCACCTACCATCTTTGTATAGGTAAGGAAACCCGCTGAGTAACCACCTGGGGTTGGGGCAAACTAAACTCAGAAGTTTTGTGCTTTATTTCAAAAAGCTTTATCAAGGACAACGAGAAAAACTCTACCCACCCTAGCTGTTCACTGATTCCCAAAGCAGTCCAGGCAACTCAAGGAGGAATCCTAAACAGGGATTTGTCACTAAAATTGACATGAAATTTCAAGAGGCAAATTTATAGTTATAGTCTTTACTTAAGACTCCAGTTAGCACAGGCCAGTGCTTCCCAGCCTTCTTCAGCTTCCAGCACACGCAGAAAATGAGAATATTTGTAGGATGCAAACAGAGGCTGCATGCTGGCATAAATGACTGGCCCAGGGTCCGGTTCCAGCAGCCCTGGGCATAGTGGGCAATGGGCAGCAAGGTGGGTTATGGCACACCTGTAACACCTTCATGGCACACACATCAGGAAGCTCTAGTACAGGAAAGTATTTCTGTAGAAAGCTTCCTTCAAAAGTACCTTTACATTCACACAACAACATTAAGCACCTAGTGTGCCAAACACTGTGAAGTACTGATGTTTACTCTACAGACTAGAGGGGGCAGACAGGTAAACAAGCCATTCCAATAAATGCAAAACATGCCATCTAGGAAAGTATCAGGATTTTTAACACAGGTCCCAAGCCGGGGAAACGGAAGTCTGTCTGCAACTATCTCCCAGAAAAAGTGACCCCAAAGGGGTGAAATTTATCTCAGGCAGAGGGACAGCAAGTGCAAAGAGCAAGAAGCTGGGTCAGAGAAGCAAAATAGGTTCTGTACCGCACAGGCAGGACGTGAGGAGGTTAGCTGAGCAGTTTCCATGGAAGTGTTTTTGACAAACACAAATGTGGTTGAGCAAAGAGTCAGAAACATAGAAGTTGGAAACATGCACCTTCCTCCACAGTAACAGATCAGACACAGCCATGAGAAAAGATTTGGGGAGATGAAGAGACTTCTTGAGGATAAATCTATAAAAAAGACAGCAATACTGAGTTGCAAGTACCATGACCTTATACATGAAGTTTAAAACAATTTTTACTATGGTGGCAGATATTTACTACTAGAAAAGAACAAAAACACTACCCACTTTTAAAGGCAAAAGATTATTCAAACATAATATACTATTTACAAGATTTAAAGAGGAGTTCCCTGGTGGTGGAGTGGCTAGGCTTCGGCGCTGTCAATGCTGTGGCCTGGGTTCGATTCCCAGCCAGGGAGCTACCCATATACCAAAAAAAACCCAAAACAAATAAAAAAAAAAAAAAAGATTTAAAGAAATGGGAAAGCAAAAGAACTCTCAGATAATTAATACATAAATTTCTTGTTCTAAAAAAATGTTTAATTAGCTTAGAAATAAGCCCAAATATATACATTCTCTCCCTCTTTCTTTCATGTGGAACTAAACACAGCAAATGTCATAACCAAAATTAAGCATCATTCATTTCTATTTACCTCTCTGCCTGTAAGGATGTGTCTCGCCAATTTCACTTTTGCAAAATTCCCTTTGCCGATTGTTTTCAACAGTCTGTAGTTTCCGATGTGAGGCTGTTCATCTGCACAGGAAGCTATAGAATTTCTACACCGAGCTCCAGAGCGCCCGGTGCGAGAGGTAACTTCTTGCCGCCCATCTCCATGTGACGTGTGCTACAATATAACATACAACAAAGATAAGGAAGTGAGAGAGAACACATAGTACCTACCAAGTTTTAAGAACTTCTAGTTGAAGAAACAAAACATTACTGCTTAAATTTTAATCCTAATGCAACTAGCACTTGGAAGGAATCTGCCCACATAATACAAATTTATGAGAAAAACAAGAATGCTGAGAAGAAAAATACCAAGTCTTGAAGTTCAATTGGGTGTTCAGAAAGAGAGGAGACATTTTCTGTATGCAGCTATAACATGTAACAGGAGTAACAGGGCTGTCTTATAGTCAAAGAACTTAGGTTTTCCATATGAACTGAACCAGCAGAGACCCTTCACCACACCTCATGAAACAGGCACAAGAGCCAACACCCCCATTCACCAGATGAAGGTATTTATCACTAGTGAGAAATCCAGACAGCATCTGGATTCCCAATTTCTTTCTACCAGCCACACTGTGTGGCCCTTGATAGTACCTGAACAGATGAATAAAGTATTCAGTAAGTTCCATAAAAGTAAGGCAAATCACATATGCCTCTAACCGTGTTAAATATAGAAGTACCAGAGTTCCAATACCTGCACAATACTGTATGTGCAAGCATCCAGGTGCCTGGTGCTTCCTCTTTCCCTACACGTGCTCAAAGGATGCCCCACCCCACTGCCTACTGCTCAGGGCTTGCAAAGGCCTGGCTCAAGGAAGACTTCTCACTCTCACAGCACTCTTGGACAATTTCAACCTCCTTCATTCTTTTCTCTTTTTTAATTTTTTGCTTAGGAAAACGTCCCTCCTTTCTAGTGCTGTTTCTCTACCAAGAGGTCAAAACCAGCCTGATTCTAGCTCATAAACATAAGAAACTACTTTGTAACATACTCATATCAAGTAAAAACAAACATTTTAAAGTGAAAGCTTAGGAATTTGTTATAAACCTCTGATGTCATCAAAAGATATCCTTTTCAGAATTTCCATGTTAATTAACATCCATATACTTTCTCATATTCTTCTAACTAAATATTTTTCCCTGATGTACCAGGTTTTGAGATAGGTTCTCTTCTGTTTTATTCAATTATCATGTAATAATGCATTACAAACAATGATTACTATGTTTTTATTGTAAAACACTTTAGGTAAAACAGGATTTTAAGAACTAGTTACAAATCTAAGCAACTTGTAACACTGTTTCTAAAACAAAAGGAACTCTAATTTCCAAATCAGAATTTAGGGTAAATAGCCTACTTGTAAATGCTGATGAAAGAAAGGACTACAACGATAACTAAGTTATGACACTAAAGCTTTACACAAAACATGTATACTCTCTTGTAAACAAGACATGTACTGTTGTAATACAAATTTTTATGTCAGCTGGAGTATGGTTTTAAAAAACTTCTGGTGACTATGTTTGCTTATTTCCAAACTAGATTTAAGTTTCATGAAAACTGGACAGTTTACTGTACCTTAGATCTTAAAATAGTCAGCACATAACAGGTATTTAATAAATATTATAACGATTAAATAAATGCTATCAAAATACTAATCATATAATGTTCAGGTGGTTAAATTATGAGAAATTTCTCTTTTCTATCTTCCAAATTTCTCCTATTCATTCATTCAAATACAGGGTGTCTAAAAAAATGTAAACACACTTTGAATGATTATAAAAGTCAGTGTTTATCAATGTAGTTTATTTTCAAAATTTAAAAGAATCTATAGAGATGAATAATTTTTTTTGTCCATGCCTGTTTCAAATTGACCATTCTGGTTCACGTACTGCTAGCAACATGAACCAATGGAATCGCAAACATCAAGATCCATTTTGTTTGGTATTTGTGCACTTTCTCTTTCAATGGCTTCCTTCTATTTATTAACTGTTGCTAGTTTTGTACTGTAAACTTTATCTCTTCTGTATCCCCATAAAAAAAAAGTCTAGTGGCATGGTCTGATGAACGTGGAAGGTATTCTATGCTCACCAGACCCGAACCATTATTTCAAATCCATTAAACCTAAAAAGGAGAGAAAATTATGTGAGTTATCAGCTGTTAAAGTGTGTATACATTTTTTGGGACACCCTGTATTTACCAAGTGATAATACATAACAGATTTTATATAAATACATGCCAGGCACTGCTTGGGTGTTGGAAACACAGCATTGCATAAAACAAAGTCCCTATCCCCATGAGTTATGTGTCAAGTGCTTCTACTATTTATGCAATGAAAAATATGGTCAGAAAAATTATACTATTATCCAAAATTTTGGTTAAAAAAGTTTTTGTAATATAAATATACATTTTCTAATTTACATATCTTATAAATTCAGCTATTCATGTATTACATTTTCCTAAGTGAGGCACAATTAAATAGGCAAAATATTAACTTTTCTGCAAATCAACTGTCTTCTACTTCATGTAAAATAGAAATATTAGAGAACTCTCAAGATTCACAGGCACCCAGAGTCCATGCCTTTGCTCACTACCCAGTCAACTTAAAATAAAAGATGGACTCCTTAGCACCCACAAGCAAGTAACCTTCCGGAGGGTGGGGATTTGTATTTGTGTCTGTTCTGTTCATTACCAGATAGTCCCAGAACTTGGAACAGTGCCTGGCACAAAGTATAATAGTTGGGCAACACTGTTGCTGAATGAATGATAAATGAATTCAAGGCCCTCTCTGATCTAATCCATTCCTCCTCTTCTGCTATACCATCTACTAATCTCTAGTATGCCCCTGGTTCCCTGTTTGAATGCTCTTTCTTCTCTCCAAACCTAAGAAAATCCTACTCATTCCCTTGTGTTTGGATCATTTGTCACCATCTTTCTGAAGTCTTCCACAACTCTCCCTGAATCCCATCAGAATTTCTTTCTTTTCCTTTGGGTTCCCAAGTACTTTGCCTGTATCTACATCTACTATGCTTCTTCACTGACAGTACTATTATCCACCAAATTGGATCTTGTGTTTGAGTTCCTGGAGGATTACACTGACTTCAGGAGGAACTCACTCCCCTTACTTGAGGTTAGGCAAACAATGTACCTAACTTTGGCCAATGAGATGCAAATGAAAGTGACAAGTCATTCAGCTGCAGAAGCATTTAATTGCCAGTGCTTAACTCCAGGCCCTGTTTTCTGTTCTCCTAAACACTGAGCAATGCTCAAAGAAAAAGGGCCACATGCTCAAAGACAAAGGGTCATAGGACCAGACTGGACTGGACAAGAAGATGGATCTTCAAAATGAAGTCAATGAGCCCTCAGGCAAACTTTGGATGAACAGGGTTTTTTTTACTGTGTTATACCACTAAGATTTTGAAGATTTTGCACACATACATTACCACATCATAACCCTGTCTAACATAATACATACTCATGCAAATAAACAATCATAATAGAAACCAGAAAGAAACCCATTATTTCCCCATTAGATTATAAATTCACACAACAGATTGAATTATCTGGTGTTCATTAAATTCCAATAGGGTTAAACGTAGTATATTTAGTTTGATGTTTCTTTACATAAAGTCCTCAAATTTAAAAATCTAATGTGTTTAACTTAAAAATTTCAAAACCAAAGTAAATTAAATTGCCTTTTGCTTCTACTCGCCTTTCATTTTTTTCCCATGTACCCATCAGTGGACCTAAAGAAGAAAGTTTCCTATTATTATACTTAATGCCAGTACTAAACATTTCAACAAATAATTTTAAATTCTTGTACTGTTTGTTAATTATTTCAAGCATGAAAATTTTTCCCTTAAGGAGCCAATAAACAATCTGTGGACAAAAACAAATGTTACATAATTCCTCTGTAGTCAGTGATGACATTTTGTGACAGCAGTAAGCACATACAGGTACTCGAAGCTGTTGAACTTAATTTTTTTTCTTTTTTTTAAGAGGAGGCCCTTTTTATTTATTTATTTATTTTTAAGGGAATGAACTTAATTCTTGGAGATTAAGGAGTCCTGATCCTTCTCCCATGGAATTGAGCTGATACCATTTCACCTACCGTGAAAACTAGAATATGTGCACTGCTACTGAAAATAATGTAGGATCAAGCCAAAGACAGGAGATTAACAAATTCATGAAGCATTACTTTCAAACTAAAACTTCTCTTTAATGAAAAACATTTAAGTTGCCAGGTATTATTATCAGGCAATGGAGGAAACACTCAATATCCATTCCTTTCTTCTTCATTTTCAAGAGAAGCTGGATGTGTACGCTTGGGGAGGTAACATGGCCAGCTAAATTCTTGTTTTCTCAAACTTCCCTGCAGCTAGAGGTAGCATATGGCTATTCTGGCCAGTTCTCATTAGTAAGTGTTCACTGGGGTTCTGGGGGATTCTGGGAAAATCTTTTTGTTTCTCATAAAGAGAGATACACATACTAATACAGCCTCTCCCTCCCTTCCCCTGTCTTAAATGACATCATCATAGCAGAAGCTGTATAAACTCTTCTGCAGCCATAAGGTCTCAAAAATGAGAGAAAAGACAAAAATAATTTTCAAAAACCACCAGCTCCAATATTAATGAACTGCTGAACCACAGCTAGAAGCTGCCTAGATTTCTTTTGTGAAAAAAACAAACACCTATTTGGTTAAGCTATCTGTTAGGTTTTGTTACTTTCAGCTAAAGCACTACTATTACAGGGCCATGGCCACAGCAATATTAATGTAAAAAGCAATTAAGACAAATGAATGGGGAATGCACTCTAGTTTATGATGCAGGTATTGATTCTTTAAAAAAAAAAATCTGTCAATATACACCCATAGAATATAAATTACCATATAACCAGAAGGCACAAATGACAATATAACTTAACACACATACACACAAACTCTCTCACTCTCTCTCTCTCTCTAACATAATACAGTTCCAAGTTTGCACTTCTATCATCTATCCAGTAAAGCACCAACTTGAATTTAAAAAGCTTACTTAAGAAATGAGTTTAAAAGTTTACCACAACTTTACACTGTGTTTCAACTATGCCTGAACAAGAGTTTGGTCCCTTCTGTAAAACAAATACAAGACATGTACCCACACATCCTTTCTAATCCTTAAAATAACCAATCACCTCCTTAATATATGAGCAGGTTTCTCAAATGCAAAAAATATCTGTAAAGCCAAATTGTGACAATAAAGGACTATTTCCCAATTATTTTGTAATCTAGAGATATTCATAAAATCACTTTTCACTTTTGAAAGCAGCTAGATGATTATGTTACTCACTGCAGAAAAAGTTGATTAAGACTGAACAATTTGTGATTTAAAAACTTAGCAAACTAGGAGTTCCCTGGTATGGTGTAGTGGCTTAAGGCTTCGGCGCTGGCGCTGTGAACGCTGCAGCCTGGGTTCGATTCCCAGCCAGGGAACTACCCACATTAAAGAAAAACCCAAAACCCCCCCCCCCCCCAAAAAAAAACCCAAAAAACTTAGCAAACTAGGAACAGAACAGAACTTCCTTAATTTGGAAAAAAATCATAGATGAAATACCTTCAGCAAACATTACATTAAATGGAGAAAATTTAGAATCATTTAAGATAAAAAACAAGATGAAGCTGCCTATTATCACTACCATTATTTAGCACTATACTACAGGTCATGGCCAATACTTTACAAGAAAGTTTTAAGATAAAGAATCAAAAGGAAAGAGATAAAAGTGTCATTACTAGTAGATGATATGATTTACCTATACACCAACAGAATCAGAAATAGCACTGGAATCATGAGAGAGTCTGGCAGGGTATAAAATCAACTTGTAACATTTCTCTACATCAGTAGTAAATTACCACAAAATTTAGTTAAAAATTACTATTCTTAATACAGTAGACCCCTTTTATCCATAGTTGCACTTTTTGCAGTTTCAGTTACCCAAGGTCCATAAATATTAAATGGAAAATTCTAGAAATAAACACAGTAAGCCTTACTGTGGTGATGTTGAAAAGAGGAAGATATCTGTGGCCATCTGGAAGAACAGTGTTCAAAAAGAAGACCCAATGCCCAGGCACTGAGGTTGGAATGTCTCTGGTGTGTTCAAAGAACAGCAAGATGGGAAAAAAAAAAAAAAGAACAGCAAGATGATGCCGGGGTGAATGAGGAGATGTAGGAGATGAGGAGGAGGAGGAGGAGGAAGAGGAAAGGCAGGCCAAAGTAAGGAAAGCCTAATCCTTATTAATAGTCTATGAGGGCATGACTACTACTAATCCCATATTGCAGACAAGGTAACTGGGACACAAAGACCATAAATAATTTGTCCAAGTCCAAGGTCACAAATAAAATGCTAGGTCAGATTACAAACCCAAAGAGTTACTATGACAGTGGTTTGAAAACATGACCCCAGAGTCTTTGACACACATCCTCATTATGAAGTAAGGTCTGTGTCTCTTCTGCTTGAATCTGGGTGCTTGTGACTGCTTTAACCAAGTGAAACAGCAGAAGTGACATTATGTGATTTCTGAGGCTAGGTCATGAAAGGCAGGCAGCTTCCGTCTCACTTGCTGACAAACAGTGAGCCACCCACCTCGGAAGAAGTCCTACACCGAGGCCTACATGCTGGAAGGGCCCATGCAGCAGCTGCTCTGGCCAGGAGTCCCAGCTGTACCCTGCCTGCTTACCGTACCTGGCAAAGTGCCAGATCCGTAAGTAAAAAAACAGTCTAGGACGTAGATCTTCCAACTGTTCAAATCCCACCCCTTGGCTTTTCAAGAGCCACCAAATTGAAGCCCCACACATAGTGGAAAAGAGATAAACCACCCCTGTCTGAATGCATGAGCATAATACTAAGTTGTGGAATTCCACAGCAATAAGGAGAACAACTATATAATAATCAGGAATGAAATGTTAAGCACCTGAACTAAGTTAATAGAAATGGAAGTAATCGGAATATATCACCATGGCACGTGGAAGGTAATCTTTATCACTGATTATCTTTAACATCTGCAGGGCAATCTTTTAAGAGAAGCCCCATTAGTCCACTTCACCAGTAAAGCGAATGCATGCCTATGGGCACGCCAAAGCAGGCCCAGGCCAGGCAGGCGGCCAGCCCAGCAAGGGAGGGAGGACCGGAAAGAGGTGGAGACAATATGTGAAGAGCAAGTCATCAAAACACCTCAAATGCCTCAACAACAAAAGCTGCCTGCTCCAGTTTAAATTATTATTCTGGATAAAGAATAGTCTAAGGGCAGAAGGCTGAGTTAGGAAATGGTTCTAGGTCTATTCCTCTCAAGGATTCTCATTCTAGAACCTGCTATTGAAATCATAAAGGTACTGAATGTGTAAAAAAGTGGGGTTATATAAAGTTCTAGAATAAAAACCTCTGGGTTCAGCTTATTCAAATGTCATATTAGGAGTTCCCTGGTGGTGTAGTGGCTTAAGGCTTTGTTGCTGGCGCTGTCAGCGCTGCGGCCTGGGTTCATTTCCCGGCCAGGGAACTATCCACATACAAACAAAACAAAACAAAACAAAAAAACCAGATTTCATATTAAATTCTACCAATACAGATTTTCATGTAAAATGTTCATAATACAAACCAAATATTTAACCTCCACCCAAAAGCAAATGCCTAACTATTAGCAAAAAATACACACAAAATAGCTTTGTTCAAGCTTCAACTATGAACAAGATTCCACGTAACCCATAGATGCCTTACCTAGTCTACATAAGATCAGATGGCTACAGTGCAGTGCTTGAAGAAAAAGTTGGACTTCCCCCCAGAAAAGTCAGTTTCTTCCAGTGTCCTCCTAATTACTATATAGGCAGGTGCATATGGGGTAGCACAAGCCCCTAATTAACTAACTGCTTGTTGACCAACTCCAAGCACGTTCTTGAAATTCTTGGGTAAAACAAAATATTACAGTTGGGAGATTCCAGGGAAGAGATGTGTTTTCTCCTTCTAAGTTTAAATGGATGTAAGATAAATGAATTTCTGCTTTAGTCCTCCCAGTGCCTATCAGAAGGGGCTGCGGGAGTTCCCTGATGGTGTAGTGGCTTAAGGCTTCAGCATTGGCGCTGTCAGCGCTGCGGCCTGGGTTCGATTCCCAGTCAGGGAGCTACCCACATACCAAAAAGCCAAAAAGCCAAAAAAAAAAAAAAAAAAAAAAAAAAAAAAAAAAGAAGGGGCTGCATTCCTTGACTCTTACTTTTAGCTGAGGAACAAACTGCAGGGATAAAATTTGACTATATCCAGAATCCTTTCTGAAATTAAAGATAACAAGTACTATTAACTTATATTAAGCGGTACATGTCTCTTACAAGCAATTACAATGTAAATAATCATGTGCTACATAAATAATCAAAATGACTAATATTCTACTCATTACAAATTTCTACCTTCACCTAATTTACATATGGAAGAAATGAAAATGGCCCTCAACTTGAAGTCTGTAAAATGGTTTCCCAAATATTTTGACCCAATAAAAAAATTAATTCTTCAGAGATAAACATTTTTAAGGCCCAAACAGTTGGATTCAATAGTTTTAGCAGATTAAATAAAAACGCATTACATATTTTATATTAAGTATTTTATAAAGTACTTAGTACTGTTGCCTGATGTATTGTAAGTGATCAGTAAAGAGTAAAATGGACAAACCTTCACTGAATACTAAGGCAGCAATTCTTTTTCTTCTTCTTCTTCTTTTTTTTTTTTTTTTTTTTTTTGGGTGGTTCCCTGGCTGGAAATTGAACCCAGGCCGTGGCGCTGAGAACACTGAAGCCTAGCCACTACACCACCAGGGAACCCCCTAGGCAGCAATGCCTAAACTACAGTCCTGGGACCTTCAGTACTCCATCTCTGGGAATTTGTTAGAAACAAGAACTCCAGGAATTCCCTGGTGGTGTAGTGGCTTAAGGCTTTGGCGCTGTCACTGTCAACACTGTGGCCTGGGTTCGATTCCCAGCCAGGGAACTACCCACATACCCCCCCCCCAAAAAAAAATAAATAATAAAACAATTCCCCACTTTAAAAAAAAAAGGTTAAAAAAAAAAAAAAAAAGAACTCCAGGGCACCATCAGCAGAATCAAGGTCTGGGTATGGGGTCCAGCAATCAGTGCTTTAACAAGCCCTCCAAGTGATTCTGGTGTGTGCTCCAGTTTGAGCTTACAGACTTGTTTCACAGAGTTCAAGGTGCTTTGTCCTTCAGGAGTAGAAGTCTGCAAGAGCAACACAGTTCTTGGTATATCCTCTTATGGCACAATCTCATACACATAGTAGGTACTCAAATTTGAACTAGTATCATGTAACCAACAGCTGGCTAGACAATAACACCATCAGTCTCTGTGTTTACAGAGATAAGAAATTCTGATGACTGCATTAACTAACAATAAGTGAGTACATGGTGCACACACACACACCAGGAGCCATTAAATAATTGGCAAAGTCCTGGGGCCTCTGGCACTTTAGCAAATAACCCAGGCTTAACAAGTGTCATATGCTTTGAAACTTAAGTGAAAATACATTTCTAATTTTACCAGTATACAAACAGGATGTGTCCATGGCTCTACACAAGTCAAGTGCAGAACTAAAATGTAAAATTTTTACCGATTTTAAAAAGCATCTTAGTTCACATATTAACCAACATTAATAGAAGAATTCCAATTTGAACAAACTGTTTAAAAAGTAGACAACTGAGGAAATCTGAACACTGACTAGATATGTGATATTAAGAAATGATAAAAGGATTATGATTATCGTTTTTAAAAAAAGCTTTATATCTACTAAAAGCTTTAGAGATGAAATGGTAAGATGTATTGAAATTTGCTTCTTGGGGAAAGAAGAAATGCAATTAAGGAGCGTCTTTGAGCTGTTGAGCCTATGAAGGGCTAACTACACACCAAAGTTTCTCAACCCTGGCACTACTGACATTTTGGTCCAGAGTTTTTTCTTCGTTGGGTGGGGGGAAAGAGTGCTATTCTGTATATTGTAAAATGGTCAGTAGCATTCCTGCTCAGTAGCAACCCACTTCAGTTTTAACAACCAAAAATGTCTCAAGACACTGTCAAATGTCCACTGGAGGGCAAAAATCATCCCTGGTTGAGAACCACTGACAAATACTAATTATGTCTACTTATTCGTTTGAAATTTTCCATAACAAAACATTCTAAAGTCCTATTTTAATTATACTCTGTATTGGTACAACTACATCTCCCTGGTTGAATGATTAGTACATAAGCTTTTGGAAAACAGCCTGATAACACAAAAATGTAGAGGGGACTGAGCTGGAGAAGTGGGACCTAGCGGAGGTTCTGCTACTAAACAGTCAGTAGTCACAAGCAGCTCCTGTCACCAATCTGAGTCCCAGCTTCCTCATTAGGTCAGACTTCTTGACAAGTCCTTTGAGTTATAAAATCTTTTATATACCCATCAGCTAAAGGATATTCACATTTGGAAATAAATGAAAATAGAGTATATCAGGAAGAAGATAATATTTTTGTAGCAAATTACCTGCCTTTTATTATTGTTGATCTATAAGCAAAAACTCTTACCCCAACTATATGTATTTAAAATTTAAATAAATTTGCAACAACATGGATAGATCTTGAGACTTATGCTAAGTAAAACTAGAACCATATGATTTCATTTATATGTGGGGATATACAAAAAACAAAAAGCAACAAGTGAACAAAGCAAATAAACTCACAGCATGGTGGTTCCCAAAGGGTAAGGGAGCGGTGGGAAAGGATAAAGAGGGTAAAGGAGGTCAAATACATAGTGACGGAAGGAGACTAGACTTCAGGCAGTGAGCACGCAATAGAGTACACAGATGTCGTATTATAAAACTACACACCTGAAATTTATATTAATATAATGTTATTAACCACTGTTACCCCAATATATTTAATTTTAAAAATTTAAATAAGATTCCTAGGGCAAGTAAAATGGAAAAGTCTTCTTACACAATAGAAAGTCAAAGCTGTTCTAGTCATAATAACCAAAATGTCCATTAACTGGTAAATAGAGTTTTAAAAATCGTGGTACATCCAAACAATGAACTACTTAGCGAAAAAAGAAAAAAAGAAAATACTGACACACACAAACATGAATCAACCTCAAAAGTATTATGCTAAGTGAAAGATGCCAGACACAAGATTATATACTCTTTGACTCCATTATTCAACATTCTAGGAAAGGTACAACTATAGGGACAGATAGGTAACAGATCAGTGATTGCCAGGGGGAAGGGAGAGGGGACTGACTGTAAGGGTCACAAGGGACCTTTCTGGGCAATAAATATAGCTTTACTGTGATTACATGACTATACATTTGTCAAAACTCACCAAACTGTACAATTAAAAAGAGTGAATGTTCTCTCAATAGACCTGACTTTGGCCGAAGAGCTGCTCAACCGACAAGAGTTCCCATTCATTCTTGTACCCTCACCACTCAATTGTCAGGAAGTCAAATACTCAGCAGCGGTTCAGTAATGGTAGAGAAATAATATGGTATATGCCAAACGTGTAACATTGACACAAGGGCACCGCACTATAAAAGATATCCAACTACTTCCAGAACGTGCCAATACCTAAGTTAAAAATGGAACAAGGCATGATAAATTAATACATGATGTGCTACAAACCTTTGATTGTAACACTGTCAAAAATTCAATTTAAGATACATTCCATGAAAATAAAGGAACACTCCATACCCTACACTGTTTTTAAAGAATAAAGTTAGTACAAAATAGTCATGAGGATGTGGAGTGCAGCATGGGGAATTTAGTCAATAATTTTGTAATGGCTATGTATGATGCTAGGTGGGTGCTAGACTTGTTGGGGGAATCACCTCATAAACTGTATGGATGTCTGGCCAATGTGCTGTATACACCTGAAACTACCATAAAATGATACTGAATGTCAGCTGTAATTAAAAAAAGAATACAGTTAGTAATTGCTAACAATACACAAAAATATGACAACATAATTCAACAAATTCACCAGAAAACAAAGTAAAGAACCATTGAGTGTAAATCCTTCATTATCACTAATCTGCTATGATGGTTTTTGGCTTCTGTTTATTTAGAGTATGAAGCTTCTGCTCTGGTTCAATGTAGGATTTTGCTTCTCTAATTGAAAGTCTATAATCAAAGCTAATCAACTCACTTTTTTGCTTGCTCCACTCAAGGTAGTCAAAGAACAGGTTGATGAAGTCAGAAATCGGTTCAAAAGGTCTATAAGAAAACGAAGCCACTGATTCGCCTAGTCTATAGTGTGCTATTACTCACTCTTTATGTAATATTCTTTTTTTTTTTTTTTTTGGTAGTATGTGGGTAGTTCCCTGGCTGGGAACCCAGGCCGCAGCATTGACAGCGCCAGCGCCGAAGCCTTAAGCCACTACACCACCAGGGAACTCCCTTTATGTAATTTTCTAATCCATCTCAGGTACAGGAACCTATACCACTAATTACTTACCTGGCTAAATAGCATTAAATACTATACATTAATATACCACGCCGATGCATTTAAACCAAGGTTTACACAAACAGATTAAGTCACCTCATACCTATTCAGCAAACAAGTGGCATTTTCTAAGATTAAAATAAAGGCATTTGATACCACCAACTCACAATGGCTCAAAACATTACTGAAATCATGGAACAGGCAGAGCAAAGAAGCTTTTCCTAAGTGATGGTATTTTCTTGCCAGGAATTACCTCATAACACAATGAAAAGCCAGTGAAGTTACTTCACAAGTTATTTTCTAGAAGTTTTGCAGGTTAACAGCTAGATTGGAACAGTTCTGCACCCAGTGCTAGAGAAGAGTTCAGAAAGCACTGGGGCAGAGTCAACATTTTTCCAATGGAATCTGTACAAGTTGTCATTCCATAGAAATACTATTCCTGGCCTTTTAAAAAGGTTTACATGAACAAAATCAAAGGAACCTTTTAGAGAATTACAGGATACGAGTGCTGGAAGGACCTAAGAGTTGGTCTAAGGACTCTAGGCCATCCTCTTTTTAGGAAGGAAAAAGCTAAGCCCAGAGCGCGCGTTCCCCGGGTAGGCAGTGAGTGGCAGGGCAACTTTACCATACGTTTTCCTTTCAAAAAGCTTAACCAACCTTCACAACAGACGCGCAGGGCAACGCCTTAACGCTATCCCCGAGAACTTCTCTTCCAAGGGGGCCACAAGGATTCCTCAGTGGCTATTTAACTTTAGTCGTCACTAAAACTAAAACTGTCACTCAACTTAATTCCAGACATTTTTGAAAACTTTTCATCGGCCCCGCAAACCTGTTTTTAACCCGACAGGCTCTCAAGAGCTGCCTGGCCAATCTAAAAGGAGTTTGGTTAAAATAAGCACTAAACACTGCAAAGATGAGACACACACTCGGACAATGCCACTGCGCGACAACCCACCCTCTCGAGACCCTTGACTGGTAAGGGTGCAACCTGCAGGCCTGTTAACAAACACGACTCCAGCGGAATCGCGAAGGCACTGCCTCGGCCCGCACGCGAGCGCGGGAGGTCCGCCTTCCCCAGGAAGCCATCCACCCCGGCTGCCTACGGCCTGCCCACTAGTTGCAGGGCGCTGCGGGCTGGGGACCCCGACTGCAGAGACTGCCGTCGTGCCCGCGGGGGCAACGGGTGGAGACCTGGGCCGGGACGTGGACGAAAATGCGCCGGCTACTTACGTTCTCAGTGTCTCGTTCATTCACCGTTGGCAATGGGGTCCTCGTGGACATTTTACTTCACTTCCCTTCTGCACAACGCGAGGGTGAAACAAAACGGTACGGCCCTGAGGGTCGGCGACCGCGTCCTCGAGTGGCCCCGCGGTTCCGGAGCGACGCCGCGGGAAGGCGACTCCCCTCCCCCACGGCCGTCTAGAGGCCGGGCCGGGCCCGGGCCGTCCCCCGGCGGGTCCCGGGGTTCATGCTCCCCGGGCCCCGGCGGCCACGCCGAGGAGCCCCGCGGGCGGCGCTGGCGGGGCCGGGCCGGCGGCAGCGGGCTGCGAGTCGGCCCGCCGGTGTCCCCGCGCCTCAGGGCGCCCCACGGGCCGGGACCCCCGCGCCTCCTCCTCCTCCGCCCGTCTCGCCGCGGATTTCAGCGCCGGGGCCTCCACACAGCGCCGCCGGCGGCCCGCGAAGAGAAGGCGAAAGATGTGCAGGAGGTGGAGCGCTAGACAGGCCGCGGCGGGTGGCGGGCGCCGACCATGGAGGGGGTTGCGGAGGCGGCGCCTGCGCCCAGCTGCTCTTCTCCTTCTGGCTCGCTCTCCGCCTCAGCCTCCGCCTTCTGGCCGCCGCCGCAGCTCCCGGCACCTCCGAGCCTCACGGACCCAAGATGGCCGCCTGTCGGCTTCCTCTGCTGTCTCCGGATACCGGAAGTGACGGCACCGCCGCCTCCCGAAATTCGGCCAATCAGCGCGGCGGAGGAAGCCAACCCGGCTGCTGTTGCTAGGGGCGACTCGCTTTTGTCGCAGGCCGAGGGGGCGGTGCCCAAGGCCGGCTACCGATGGGTCTCCGTTGGCTGCTGCGGCGGCAGATTCCTAGGGTCCAGAGCACTCAGGCACCCACTAAAGAGCCGGCGAATGGCCCTGGGCGGCGGCCTGAGCCCCACTGCTCGGTTGGCATTTGCAGTTTTGATCGAGCACTGCTCTGTGCAAAAGCTGGGGTCACGTCCCCTGGACCGCGCTTACCAAATCGAGACACCGTAGCAATTATAGCCGGGAATGAGGGGAGGTGCCGGGCTCCTGCATCATTAACGGTGTGACCAGAGAGTCGAGGACTCAATCACCCTTTCTGCCTCCGGCTCTGAACAGGTCGACTGGGCTCGGCATCGGATGGCCCCAGGTGCGCCCTGCCCTCGAGGAGCTCGCGGTCAGGATGGAGATGGAGCCGGACCCAGCTAAATGCCATCCGGAAGGAGGAGTGCTATAAGAGGGTTGGCGAAGGGGCGGGCAAAGCAAAGCCTAGGATCCTCCAGGGACCAGTTCCTAAATGCCCCCTGTAGATTTTTACTACACCAGAACATAGCTGCTGGATGGCTGGAAGCATTGTTGGAGCCCAGCCTGGGACATTGAAAATGCTACCTCCCCTGGAAGCCTTCCTCGTCCACTCTCCTCTGCATGTGTCTAGTGGTTCTGCCCCGAGTCTGGCCAGCGAAATCCATTGATGCAGGGTTCTCAGGAAGGACATCGGTATCGGTTGGAGTAACATGAACTGCTATTGAGAGTGTACCTTGTGGGTGCATTATATTTGTTACCTCACTTAAGCCTCAGGATAACACCTTACCATCTGAAGTGTAAACAGGTTACAGTGACTTGACCAAAGGACCCAAGTTGGTCAACCACAGAGCTGGAAACTGAACCCATATGCTAACTTCCCTAACAGATAAGCCCTAGTAGTAGATATGTCTTGCTTTTCTTTTTCTATTTTTTTTTCTCTTTTGTCCCCTAGCATGTGAACAGTCTTGCTATGTCTCAGCCATTTCCTGCTCTGTGAAATATATATGTCTTTAAACACCAGAATCACTGCCACAGAGAACATGCTTCCAACATAAAACCATGTGAGGACTATGATGCAGGTGGGGCTCCCATTTCACCCTCTCTGGCAAGTGCCTACTGAGCCCAGGGCAGCCCTGTTTAAAATGTCATTCTCTTTCTTCCTCTTTAGCCAAGCAGAATTAGTTGACTTCTTGTTAGTGAAATATGCATCATACAGTTGTGAGCACAAGATTGTGGGAGCCCCATCTTGGGTTAGGTCCAGGAACTCCCTGAAGAGAGGTGTTTGTGCTGAGTCTAAGAACGTGAGCAGGGTACCCAGGTAGGGAGGGCGGGAAAGGCAGGCCAAGCAAGAGGATGGCCTGTGCAGGGGCACAGACGTGAGTTTGTGGTGAGTTTGGGTAAATATCAGAACAAAAGGTGAGAGGTGAGCCTGGAGGGGTAGGCAGGAGCCAGCAGGTTTTGTCACAGCGTGGCACTGGGTTCTGCATCCTGGTAATAGGAATGTCAACTAGGTTAGCTGGGAAAACATCCAGAGGACTCACAAAAGGGTTTTAGCCTTGGGCAGAAGTACTGGCAAGTGAGGTTTCCACCTAGATGCTTTCTAACCAAAGCAACACATTAAATAATGAGTCAGTGAATGCCAAAAGGTAGGAAATTAGGCGGACACTACTTCACTCAAGATGTTTTTGGTTGTCATAAAGGCTAGAATTAAAGTAACACTTTGGACTTTCCATTACATGTATGTCAAATGACATCATGAAACTATAAAGAGCTGGAATTTGGAGGCAAGGTGTGACTGTTACATGCAGAAAAAAAAGGAGGAGGAAGAAGAAGAGGAGAAGGAGAGAATGGAAAGAGCAAAGCGTTCTGTCTGAAGGACCCTCTGTAGCTCTGAATCACATCCATCGATTGACCTATGGGAGGGCAGGATCTGGAAGTCATTCTTGGAATGCCCTCTTCTGTGCTTTTTCATACCCCTGTTTCTTCATATTACAGTCAGTTCTGGCACAGGCTCCTGAAACTGAAAAGACATAAGTAAATATACCAAGCTGTGTATGTGCATAGGTAGCGCTCTAACTTTCACGTCATTACCACAAGACGTTGGAAGCTAAAGATAATCTGGTCCTACCCTTGCTGCTGTAGGACAGTAGAGGAACTGAGCCTCCAGGAGGTGAAGTGCTTGTCTGAAGAGGCACAGCTGGTTAGCAGCAGAGCCTGGGTGGGGCTCTGCTCTCCCCAGCCCCAGATGTGTGCCCTTGCCCCACAGCTAGTGTGAGTACACGGTGGAAATATCTGTTCAGCATCTACCCCATCCCAGCACCAGAATGAAAGAATCTTTGAGTCTCTGCACTAATACTGACACTGCTCCACTCTAGACTTCTTATGCAAGACAAGTAAGCACCACTTGTTTAAGCTATGCCAGTGTAGGTTATCTGTTACTTGCAGCCCAGTGCATTCCTAATATATACCATCATGTACAGGGGCCAGATCTTCTGACCTCCATGCCTGTGCTCTTTGTACCACGTCCAGTTCATTATTTATTTATTTATTTGTTTGTTTATTTATGTGGGTAGTTCGCTGGCTGAGAAATGAATCCAGGCTGCAGCGTTGACAGCACCGAAGCCTTAGCCACTACACCACCAGGGAACTCCCCACGTCCAGTTTAGACAGAGGTGAAAAGTCCCACTTCAGCCTGGCCACCACACCATAGCACTCACAAGCACAACTTCCCCACTAGAGCGTATGTGTCGGAACTACTGAGACCCAGGAGCCATTCCTCAGTGCGTGTGTGTGTGTGTATGTGTGTGTGTGTGTAGTGTTGTGTGGTATAATTGTTAGTAGCAGATAGAGAGCTGAGCACAGAAAATAAATGAAGCCACAGAGACTGAGGCGTGTGATCATTGTGGATACCTGGAGTAATCAGGCCTGGAGGCACGGAGAAATTTGGGATTGGGCCAGGTGTGTTCCCAAGTAGGCCACAGATGCTTGGAGGCTCTGGGCAACGTGAAGTCCACTCCAGAGCCAAGCCCCCAGGCTGTTCCCCAACATGTCAGGGGCCAGAGCAGGCATGCAGCTATTCTTCTGATACACAACTTTGATCTCCTTATTCACCCCTTCTGCTGAGTGCCATTGTAGCCTTCTGTGAGGACCAGCAGACAGCTTTGGAATTCCTGTGTCTGAGACTTTGTTTCTGCCATCCCACTGCCTGGAACAGCTTCCCAGTCTATGTGAACCCTCCCTATCGTCTTTCAGCCCTGTCATCTCACTCACTCCACCATCCTTCCCAGACCAGCACCCACTAAGGTCTCCCCCATTCCCAGAGTCCTTGATTTTTGCTGCCTGAGGTCATAGTACATTTACTAAGCTCCAGCTGTGTACTTGGCACTGCACCAGTCACTTATGCTTAGACCACGAACTCTCCAACAGCCCAGTGAGGAAGATGTCGACAGCATGTTAGAGTGGGAGGCTGGGGCTCAGGAGAGGCCTGGAGTTTGTTTCCATGAGCAGGATAAGAGCCAAGGTCAGACTCCAAAGCTGGGCTCTGCCCTCCAAGTGTCCAATGGCGATTGGTTGCTTTCATTCTGGGTAAAGTGGAAGGACTTGTAGCCTCTTGAGCTTGGCTCAGTGAAGGTCCCCGTTAGAAACTCAGTATAGATCTGTCAGTGATGTCCCCTCTTCTGTCTTCCAGAGCATTGCATCCTTTCAGAATCGTTGTGGATAGACTGTGTCTGAGATGGATCACAGGCTTCCTAGCCTTCCTGAACACACTATCCTGAAAAACTCAGCTTTTATCAAGGATTCATAGTCACCCTTTCATTAGTTCCCACAATACACTGCAACTTTGAGATAGCTTTGGGGAGATGGAGATAGAAAGGACCATTTGCCCCTGCACTTAATGGCCCCAGGCTATTGAAGTGTTCTATTCTCCAACCTGCTGGAGATTATAGATGGAGATCTAGATACAAATGCATACAGCCTTCTGCTGAGTGTCATTACTAGATCCAGACAGTGTAGCTCTCTGCAACAGGCCCTCTCCCCATCCAGTCTTCTGAGCTGAGAAAAGTCCACTGTTTAGAACCACATCCAAAGGTCTGTGGAGATGACAGACAGAGATGGTAGAGAAGCAAGGGCTCTGGACTTCAAACCCTGGCTGTGACCCTGAATGCTGGGTGACCTTGTACAAACCACTTCATGTCTTTGAGGCTCGATGTCTTAGTCAAATGAGAATAATAATACCTTCTACTGCCACGTGCTGTGGGAATCTTCAGAGAGCATGCTGAGAGAGCAGCTAGCATTTGAGGGGGGACAAAAAAGAATGATTTCCTGGAGGGAAGGCCCCTTGTAGCACAGGCTTCCCCCGCTAGGTGAGTGTTCTAGGAGCCCATCTACATCCGTGTACCAGCTGGCATTGTTGTGAGAGGCTGCATTCAGCTTCAGTGAATTATTTTTGGAAACTCTTTCAACACATTTGCCCATTTCCTGATGGGTGATTTACACGAACAACGTGCTGCGTGCTGCATGACAGCGCACCTGCCCACACCACGCTAAGTGTTCAGCAGTTTTTGACCAAAAACGGCATGACACCCATGCCCCGAGCTCTCTATTCACCCAAATTGTTTTTGTTTCCCGAATGAAAAAAGCCCTCAAAGGGAAACGTTTTGCCGATGTAGAAGAGGTGAAACCAAAAACAGCATAGGCACTAAAAGGCATTGAAATCGATGGGGTCAAAAACTGTTCTGAGCCGTAGAGAAAGCGTCTCAATAGGTGTGTTGCATCAAAGGGAGAGTCCTTTGAAGGAGACTTAAATTTAAACATGTAAGAATAACTACACATTTTTTTATAAATACATTCTGGTTGGGGGGGGAGTCCCCCCGTGTATACAAGGCTGGATACTTTCTGGACAGTCCTCATACGTGCAGAGTTCACCCTTCTCCCAGCCAGCTGCATTCTCCAATTTTCCCCTGGGGATGAATGCTGGATTTGGAGTCTGGAGACATGGGCCAAGGCTTATTAGGCTACACATGACTGGGAGTCAGAGTCGCTCCTCCCCCAGTCACTCCTCCTCTTCACTGGGTACTGAGCTCATCAGGAGGCAATGGAGGCAGAGGCACTGGGTGAGGGTCCTGCAACACCAGACAAGGTGTTAGTGTTCGTTTTATTGCCTCTATTGTGCAATCAGGGAAGGGCAAGAGGCTTGTTTTAGCTCCTCTAGGGAGTAAGCAGTGCCCTCAGATTAGGCTGACCAGAGGTACCATTTGAAACGGGACAGGTACTGTCCCATTTCAAATGGTACAGATGGTCAGCCTACCTTAGACTCCAGTCTGGCCACGCTGATACCATGCTGACTATAAAGAAGGTGGACAATACAAGAGTCAGGGAGAGAAGGGAGGAGTGGGTGAACAAAACCCAGGACCTCTCCTGGAACCTCCTATCTGCCCATTCCTTTAGGGTTGACCCATTAAAGTAAGCACATTTCCCAAATACAAATGACAACTTTTTCAATAACAATAATGCCTAAGCTCTTTTGAGGAAAGAGTATTTCCTCTATGACCTAGCTTCCTGCCTGACCCTTGGAGCCACTGGAGCCCCTCAAAAGCCAGGTTAGCCTTCAGTGGCAGCCCTCAGCTTCCCTCCTCTCCCTTTCTTTTGTTCCTTCCTTCCACATGTTTATTGAGCATCTACTTTGTAGAAAAAAAGATGTGTTTTAAGCCCTGGGAATATAACGAAACAGAAAGAGTTCTCACGCAAGTGTTACAGGACCTATGTAAAAGAATTTGTGAGTAATGACATTTCAAGACATGATAATTGGAATAAAAAATTCATCAGGAGAGAGTGAGAATTCAAATTTTATTCATTTTTTTCTTTCAGTAATAGATACACATGGTGTGAAATTTAAAGGTACAAAGGGATATACAGTTTTTAAAAAACTCCCTACAGCCTTTAACAATTTCTGTCTTTCAAAAACACCATCAAGAAGGTGAAAATACAAACCTCAACCTGACAGAAGATGTAACGGATAAAGGATTCATATCCATACTGCATAAAGAATGTCTATAATTGAATAAGATAAATAACCTAATAGAAATATGGGAAGACATAAGAACAGGCACGTCACAGTGGCTGCTAAATAGAAGAACAAATGCTGAAACTCATTGGTCTGTGCCAAGTGCAAACCAAGACCGCAACGAGGTGCCATGTAACAGCTACGAGACAGAGAAAAATGAAGAAGCTGGGCCCAGCGAGTGCTGCTGAGCATGTGGAGCACAGGGGACCCTAGGCACCACTGGTGGGAGCGGAAATTAGTAACCAAGGCAAGAAAATTGTGAAGCACGACACAAACACCACATAGAGGACCAACGAAGCCAAAAGCTGGTTCTGTGGCAGAAATGAACTAAATTGCCATCTCAGGAAACAACCTGGCATCAGCGAGTACAGTTGCAGTTTGCATCTCCCACAGCCCAGCAGTCCCACCCATCCTATTTCCTCTGAGGAAGGCCCTGACCGTGCGCGCGGGGAACATGCTCGAGGATATTATTGCTTTGACGTTTGTGACAGGAAAACAGTGGAGCCCGGCGCGGTGGCGCGCGCCTGTCGCCCCGGCTACTCGGGAGGCTGGGGTGGGAGGATCGCTTGAGCCCAGGAGTTCGGGGCTGCACTGCGCCCTGCCCATCGGGTGTCCGCGCTAAGTTCGGCTCAATATGGTGACCTCCTGGGAGCGGGGAGCCACCAGGTTGCCTAAGGAGGCGTGAGCCGGCCCAGGTCGGAATCGGAGAGGGTCAAAACTCCCGCGCTGATCGGTAGGGGGGTCGCACCTGTTGAGTGCCACTGCCCTCCAGCCTGGGCAACATAGCGAGACCCCACCTCTTTAAAAAAGAAAGAAAAGAAAACACTGGAAACAACTTATGTCCATTAGCTATATGGATAACGAATATATAATGGCATATTCACACAAAGAAGTAGTATTTGGCAGAGGGAATAGTTTCTTACAGCTACACACCACACCACCAAGGAACAGCAGAAACATTGTCTTGGGAAACAAGCAGTTCATAGACTGAAGCACGACTTCATTTATGCAAGGCTCAGAAACGAAAACATGCAAAACCAATAACATGTTGTTTGAGGATGCAAACAGGTGGGATAAAATGACTGAAGAAAACACAAGGGGATGATAAACACAGAAAACTGGGTGGTGTCTGCTCAGTGGTTACCTGTGAGGACAGAAGCAAGGAAACAAGCAGGTGCTGGAGCTTTTGGGTATCACCTTTCCTGATGGATGCTCGAGACGTTATTTTGCATCTACTCACTTTTTTTTTTTTTTTTTTTTTTTTTTTTTTTTTTTTTTTTTTTTTTTTTTTTTTTTTTTTTTTTTTGCGTATGTGGGTAGCTCCCTGGCTGGGAATCGAACCCAGGCCGCAGTGTTGACAGCGCCAGCGCCCAAGCCTTAAGCCGCTACACCACCAGGGAACTCCCTGTATCACTCAATTTTTAAGAATTTATTGAGGTGAAATTCACATAACATAGAATTATCTATTTAAAGTGAACAATTCAGGAGTATTTAGCACACTCACCATGCTGTGCACCCACCATGTCTACCTCCAAAACATGCCCATCACCCCCAAGTAACACCCCCGAAACCCCCGCACCACCAGCCATAAGCAGTTTCTCCCCATGCCGCCCTCCCGGCAGCCTTTGGCAACCACTGCTCTGCGTTCTGTCTCTACCATGTACTTACTCTGGCTACTTCATACAAATGGAACCAGACAATATTTGACCTGTGTCTGATCTGTGTCACTTAGCACAGTTTTCAAGGTTCCTCACACCGCAGTGTGTGTCAATACTGCACTGCTCCCCATGGCTGAAGGATTGTCCCCGCCCGTGTGAGTACCTGGCTTCCATTCTTTTAGGTATACATCTAGGAGGGGACTTGCAGATCTCCTCAACCTGTTACTGAAAAATAATGAACAAATACTGGTCACAAGTAACAAAAAAGGGCCCTCTGGCAAGCTGTGGAGGGGCCGAGAGGGGTGCTTCCAGCCCAGAGCGGAAGCTGCTGAATCCAGGAGAGGAGGAACCGGAACTGGGTGTGCGTGCTGGGTGGGACTTGGGAGCGTTGGAGCCCGTGGGGCCTGCCAGGCTTGCTGATGACCGATGCTTGGGAACAGAGAGGGGGAGAGCTGCGGCCAACTCCCTGTACCATTCACCACGATGGAAGAGATGGGGCTGGGGGATGGAGACAGGTGAAAAACTGGGTGCAGTTTTGGGAACGTTGTGTCTGAGATGCCTATCAGATATCAAATGCAGTGAACTGGGACTTATTTTGAGCCACAATTTCCATCTAATATAATAAAAATGGGGTGAGGGAAGAAAGACAGTAGTACCTCGGGTAGCACCAGTTACTCTAATTGCAGTTGTTGAGGGATGGCAACTCAGTAGGACATGAGACTCTAAACCTGTTTTTCTCGACTCCCTGTTTTCAGCAGTGTTCCTGTCAGGTCGATTCCTAATTTCTGGACATTTACAGTTGTTGAAAGTCCTGTCCAACAATTCATAGTTTAGTGATTAGTGGTGACCTGAGGGGAGGTGGGTGGAAGAGGAGGGAGGGGGAGTCAAATATGTGGTGATGGAAAGAGAACTGGCTCTGGGTGATGAACACGTAACACATAGGTGATGTAGAATTGTACACCTGGAACCTATGTAATTTTTACTAATCAACGTCACCCCAGTAAACCTAACAATAAAAAAAAGAAAGAAAGAAAGAGAAGGAAGGGAGGGAGGGAGGGAAGGAGGAAGTCCTGTCCAGTTTAAAGCTGCCTGATCAATCTCAAAGTAAGGCTAGGATTCCCCCAACCCCTGCCTCAGGTGAGCCCCAGGGGAGGAAGCGGGTGCATCCTGGTCTCGGTGCATCTCCTCCCCATTCTGGGTTTGGGGTCCTGGGGAGGTGGGAGAAGGGCCAGCACTGCAGGGGGCCACATATGCTGCACACAACACAGAAGCAGCGGCAGCCCCCTCAGAGTCTGCAGGCACACCTGTCCAGTGCCCCATGGCCTCACAGACCCTGCCTCCCCAGCCCCCCGGGCCCTGTGGACTGCCCTGCACATCCCAGAAGAAGTGCCCTGGAGGGGAGAAGTCTAGGCCTAAGTCCTTTCTGGCCTCCCAAACAGACCCTGGACTCTCCCTGTGTCCCCAGCCTTGCCCTCTCAGCAGATCCTTCACTCAGCCACAAACTGCTGCCTTTCTCATGTTCTAGAACAAGGGAACCTTGTTTGTCTCCTACTCTTAGCCTTCAGTTCCCTTCCCTTCCATCCTCTGCCGAGGTCAGACTTGTCCGTCCCTGACACCCTCACCTATGGTCCCAGCCGCTCCCCGGTTGCCCCCTCCTACCGGCACTCCTGGCCTCGCCCTCTGTCAACCTGGCCTGTCTGCCTGCCTTCCCTCTCAGCTTCTGGCCTCTCCTGCAATGACAGTGTTCCCATGTCACAGAGGAGAAACGGATAGCACCCAAGGTTAAGAGGTTACCCAGCAGGTAAATGCTGACACCAGGCCCCAACTTCTGGGCCCTGGAGTCTGAGTGGGGTCTGGAGACTGTCCGAGCTCACCAGCGAGGAGGTCGCCTGTCCCAGATCACTCCTCTGGACAGCGGCAGACTTGAACAGATTTAAGGACCTGTGATCCTGAATTTGGGCAGTGAGAAAATGACAATAAATGATGAGGGAGCTGGAAGGAACCTCGGAGTCTGTTCATGTGGTTCACCCCTCAGCTCACCGGGGGAAACTGAGGCTGGGGCTTGCCGAGGTGGTGGGGACAGAGGTGCCAGAGAGGCGCCAGTGTTATTTCCACCTCTGAAGGTGCAGGAGCCTGAAACCCTCCCAGGGGCCTCCAGGGGCTGGCCAGGCCTGGGCTGCTCAGCAGGCTGGTTCTGATTGGGGCGCCAGCTGGGTGTGGACAGAGAAAACCTCAGCAGCCTACCAACAGAGTGGGGACCCTGTGTACAGCATCCCCAGGGTGCCCCACATCGGCATTCCCCCTGATCTTGGCAAATTAGGTTCCTATGGCCACTGTGACAAATGATCACAGGAGGTGTGGCTTCAAACAATGAAAGTTTATTCTCACAGCCTGTAAGCCAGAAGACCAAACTCAGGGTGTCAACAGGGCCGCACTCCCTCCAGGTGCGTTAGGGGAAAACCTGTCCCTGGCCTCTTCCACCTTCTGGGGCTGCCAGAGTTCCTTACATCGTAGATGCCTCACTTCCATCTCTCGTCACAGTCACATTGCCATCTCCTCTTCTGCCTGAGTGTCTAACTTCCCCTCTGCCTCTCCCTTACAAGGATACCTGTGATGGCATTTAGGGGCCACTTGGATAATCCAAGATAACATCCCCATCTCAAGATCCTTAACATAGTCACATCAAGATTTCTGCCATATAAGGCCACAGTCACAGGTTACAGGGGTCAGGACCCCGATATATTAGGGGTCTTTATTTTGTTCAGCCTCCTACACTCAGGCTCAGTGGGACTAACTTAACTCACTTAAGGTCACCAACTTGAAGTGACAACGTGACCAAGAAAGTGTGGCTAAAATATGTGGGCAATTTATATAGGCTATTTTGGGGTTTTGAAAGAAAGGAAAATAATTCTTCACTTGCCGGTTATGGATTTGATTTGATCTTGAAGTCATTGCCCTAGTGCATAATTAATGACTGACCCACCACCTTTTGGTGTCTGATTATGGAGTCCAGTGGGAAGCTGACACAGTGCCCTTGCCCTGGGCTGGCTGAGTGGCCTTCCCTAAGACCCTTCCTGCCCTCCTTGCATTTCCTTCTTCCCATCTGCTCCTCCCAGTGATTCGATGGTTCGTCATAGTCCCCAGCACACATCAGCTCTGAAAGCGGTTATCATGATTGCATTTGGAAAATATTTGCTGCCAGGATAGTTCCAGGTCAAAGACAAGGGCAGAATTGAAAGAGCAAAACCCTCAAAGACCTAGGCTTTCATGTTGACAAACCCCTGACCTCACATAGCTCAGGAGCTGGGCACGGCCACGCAGCACGGAGCCCGCCACGTTGTTAGAACAAGGCTCTGTTCGGGCGGGTGCGACCTCAGACGTGAGCTGTCTGGGGCTGTGGCCATCTGAGTCAGCCCTGAGTCCCACCTACACGACTTGCCCGCGGGGTTGCCGGGCTCAAAGCCTCCTTTCACAAAGAGGACAGGAGCCTGGATGACTCCGAGTGTGTAATGTGTCTAAGCTCTGATGAATAACTGATGTGCTTGAATGTTAATGAGCAGAAGCTGCTTTCTGCAGCCAGGAAAGCCCCAAAGTGCCTCTGTTAAAACACTCTCCAATGTAGACCCTAAGGCAGGCAAACAAACACATGAACAACAACAAAATCCCAAAACTTCCAAAAACTTCTCTAAAAATAGAAGCCTACACACAGCTGCATATTTCCAGAGAATTTATAGGTCAAAGAAATCAAGAAAAAAAAATGTCAATGGGAATGATAATGAAAATTTTATACATTAAAACTTGTGGGATACAATGAAAGTGGTATTTAGAGATAAAAATTACAGTCTTACATGTTTAAAGTAAAAAAAAGGGCTAAAAATCAATGAGCTATATGTTAATATTTGTAGTGAGAAAGAAAACAACAACAGCAACAACATTGTATACCCAAAGAAAGTAAAAAGGACAAAATGAAAGCAGAAATTAAATGAAATAGGGAGCTAAAGCAAAATGAGATTAACAAAGCCAAGAAATAGTTATTTGAAAAAACTAGTTAAAAAGGCAAAACTCTAGCCTGACTGACTAAGAATAAAGGAGAGAAAGCATGAGTAAAGCATTAGAAAATATAAAGGAAGATATGGTTACAGATGTTGCAGAGATATAAAAGATAAGAGAATACTCTCAACAAATTCGTGTCAGTAATTTTGAAAGCTTACTCAATACCAAATAATTCTTAGAAAACTATACATCATAACTACCTAAGAAGAAATAAAAAATGAATAGCTCTATAACTATTAAATAAATTGAAATAGTTTTAGAAATAGGTTCTAGCAAATTGTCAAAGAACACATTTCAGTTTTACAAGTATACCAATTCTTTCAGACAGGAAGAAAGGCTGACAATCCACGACCTAAGCAAGCATCTCAAAAAGCTTGAAAAGGAGCAGTAATCTAAATCCAAAGAAAGTAGAAGGAAGGAGTAATAAAGAGGAGAAATTAGTGAAACAAAACAGTCAACAAAGTTATAAGCCTCAGCTTTGGTGAGACTGAGCAAGGTGGAAGAGAGACAACAGACAATGTCAAGAGGAAACAAAGACATCCCTAGAGATATTTTCGACATGAAGACAGCAGTAAGAAGGCATTCTGAACAACTTTATAAAATACATTTTAAAATTCGGAAGATATGGACAAATATCTAGAAAAATACACCTTACCAAATTAGCATGGAGAATAAACAGACACTCTTAATAGTCCCATAACCAACAAAAAAATTGAACCTGCAATTCAAAACGAAGAAAACTCTAGGCTCATGACTTCTACCAAACATTTGAAAATAAATGACACAGATCTCATGCAAACTCCTCTGTAGAAAAGTAAAAGGATGACAATCACAAGTGCGTTTTCATTGACCATGTAGCCTTTCCCTAAATCAGACAAGGATATTATAAGAAAAGAAAATTACATGCCAATATTGCTCAGGAACACATATAAACATAATTCTAAATAAAATATTAGTACCTAAATTCAGTGATTATTGAAAAGAGAATACATTAAAACCAAGTTTGGTTTATTCTAAAGAAGAATGCAAGTTTGAATTCACATTCAAAAACCAAGCAATATAATTCACCAAAATAGCAGAATAAAGGAGAAAAAAAAATCATAAAAACACAATACGAACAGAAAAGCAGTTGATGAAGTATTCCCAGCAAGTAGGAATAGATTGGAACTTCCTTGATCTGCTAGGACAACCTGCACAAACCTCAGCAAACCAGTTATCCCTGATGTTAAATGTTTCCAGCTTCCTCTTTGCTGCCAGGAAAATGCAAGGGTGTCACTTCTGCTGCTTTAACCCAAGATTGTCCTGGAGCTCCCAGTCAGTACAGGTAGAAAAGAGAAATAAGAGATAAAAGGATTGGTAAGGAGTGGAAATCAAACTGTCATTATTTGCACATGACAAATGTGTATACTGAAAATCTAAAATAATATATGGATAAATTATTAGAATTAATATATGACTTTAGTAAGGTTGCTGGATATAAGATAGAAGTATGCAAAGAAATTGTATTTCTATAAAATAGACACAAAGAGCTAGAGAATGAATTTTTGTAAAAGATCCTATTTATATAAAGAATACACAAAACATCTACATAGACAATGAAAGAGAATTAACTAAGAGAAGTTAAAGAGTATCTAAATAAAAGGTGGAATGATACTACATTTATATATCAGAACAGTCATTATAAACATATTGATTCTTCTATAAAATTGACCTACACATGCAATACATTCTCAAAAAACATACCAGAAAGGTTGTGTGCATGTGTGTGTGTACATGTCTGTGTTACTTACAAGCTGATTCTAAATTTATATGAAAATGCAGAGGACCCAGAAAATCCAAAACCTTTTTAAAGCAGAGCAATGGGGTAGGCAAATGGCCTCACTGGCTATCAAGGCCTATTACAGAGTCTCGTAATTAAGGCAATGTGCTGTTAATGTAAAATATAAAACTGGCTCAGTGGAATAGCAACGAAAATGCAGAAGCATACCGACAAGTCACGTGGATGCCTGATTCACAACCAAGGGAGCACGAGGAAAGAAGGCTTTTAAGGACACAGTTCTGAATGATTGGATATTCCCATAGGAAAAAAAGGAAAGAAACTTGATTTTTACTTCATACCATACACAAAAATTAATTGTAGATCTGAATACAAAAGACAAAATAGAAAGCTTGTAGAATATACGATAAGGAAAAATATTTAGGGTAGAGAAAACTTACTAAATTGGCATTAAAATAACCCTAAAGAAAAAGACTGGTAAATTTGATTGCTATAAAATTATTATAATAAGAACTTCTTTCACCAAAAGACGTCAGTCAAGGAGTAAACAAAAACAAGCCAATATTCTGGAGAAGGTATCTGTAACAGAAGTAAATGGCAACGGCTCATATACAGACCATAGAAAGAACCTCTATAATCTTTAAGAAAAAGCCCAACCACCCAGTAGAAACACAGGCAAGAGCCTTGAAAAAGTATTTCACATATAGATTGGCAGATGGCCAGTAATATACATAAAGATGCTTCATTGTGTCAGCAACTGAGAAAACACAAATTAAATCCAATTTAAGTACATTAAAGATAGACAGCAAGGAAAAAGACATGTTACGAACTTGGAGAAGCTATTTTCATGCATATAACTAACAAAAGATTAGTATCTTGACTATATAAGGAATTCTTACGAAACACTAAGAAGTAGCAAACAACACAATGCAAAAAGAATAATCCATTGTATGTGTATGGCACGTTTTATTGAGCTGTCCAGAAGCTGTTGGACGTTTGGGTTGCTTCCACTTTTTGCCTATGATGAACAATACTGCTATAACATTATGGACGTGTTTTCATTTCTCTCGAGTATATTCCCAGGGAGTGGAATTGCTTGATCATACGGTAACTCTATGCTGTATTGAATCTTTTGAGGAACTGTGAGCCTGTTTTCCAAAGCAACCATTTTCATTTCCATTAGTGAGGATGCATGAGGGTTCCAACATCTCCACACCCTCACAAATGTTTGTTATTATCTGTGTTTTTCATGGCCATCTGTATTCGTGTCCTAGGGCTGCCCTAACACATCACCACAGATTTGGTGGTTTAAAACAGCAAAAATCATTTTTCTCACAGTTCTAGAGGCTAGAAGTCTGAAATCAAGGTGTCAGCTGGGCTGGGCTTCGTCAGAAGGTTCTAGTGGTAAGTCTATTCCCACTCTCTTCCAGCTTCTGGTGGCTGTCAGCATTCCTAGACTTGTGGCCGTATTACTGCAAGCACTGCTTCTGTCTTTACATGCCCTTCCTCTGTGTGTGTCTCCCTCTCAAAACTCCCTTTGCCTCTTTCTTATGAGAATACACATGACTGCATTCAGGATCCACTCAGATAATGCAGGATAAGCTCCCGTCTCGAATCCATAACTTAATCACCTCTCTTGCCATATAAGGTGACATTCATGGGTCCCAGAGATCTGAATGGCTATCTTGTGGGGTGCCTTTTTTCAGCCTAGCACATCATCCTATTGGGTATGAAGTTATGGGTATGAAGTTATATCTCATTGTAGTTTTGATTTGAATTTTTTTTTTTTTTTTTTTTTTTTTTGCTTTTTGGTATGTGGGTAGCTCCCTGACTGGGAATCAAACCCAGGCCACAGCACTGACAGTGCCAGTGCCGAAGCCTTAAGCCACTACACCATCAGGGAACTCCTGAATTTTTATTAATGGTCATCCCAAGCAACTTTTCAGGTGCTTATTAGCCACTTGTGTACTTTTTTTGGAGAAATGTCTATACAGATCTTTCACCCAATTTTGATTGGGTTATTTGTCCTTTTATTACGGAGGTATAAGAGTTCTTTGTATAGCAGTGACAACAGGGAAGATGATGGAGAAGGAACCAGGGATCTGTCTCCCCATCTAGACAACTTTCCCACCTGCAGAATCTGACTGAGTTAACTATTTTGGAACTCTGGTCTATTGGAAGGCTTTCAGTCTCCAGGAGAGGGCTTGCATGGAAACCCCGGGGGGAATTCCAGTCAATTTTATCTCTTTGCAAGGTAGCAGCTACCTATTCCCAGTCCGCTCAGCCTTATAGCAAGAAGTGTTTCCTGGAGTGGTTTGTAGGAGCCAGGGTGGGAAATAAGGATGTTGTTCCCCAAATATCAGGGGTCTGTGTACTGATCGCTGATTGCTGCTTCTGATCACTGATGTGCAGACACAAAGGCAGGCAGTCATTATTGCATGCCCCTACTTGTTGAAGTGGCTTCCAGCAACAAAAATTAAAAAAACAAAAGAAAAGAATATCCAGAGGAAGGAAAAGAATCTCCAGAGTTACCACATATAAAACTCAAATGTCCAGTTGTTACCACCAACAAAATAAATCACAAGGCATATAAAGATACAGCGAAGTCTGAAAAATACAAATTGACAGAAACTTTCTCTAAGAGAGAGCACAACCATCATAAAAACATTCAAAAAGCTAAAGGAAGACATGGATAGGGTAAAAAATTGATATTTGAACAAAATGGAAATATCAATAAAGAGATAGAAAACACAAAAAGGGACCAAGAAGAAATTCTGGATCTGAAAAGTACAATAATTGAAATGAAGAATTCACTGGAGGAATTCAGAAGTAAATCTGAGCAAGCAGAAGAATCAGCAAACTTGAAGATAAGACAATGGAAATGATTATGTCTGAGGAACAAAAATAAAAAGACTGAATAGTGAGCAGAGCCTGAAGGATCCACATATGCACTGTGGGTGTCCCAGAATGCAAAGAAAAATTCAAAAAAAGGGCAAAAGGGAGTTCCCTGGTGGTGTAGTGGCTAAGGCTTCGGCGCTCTCAATGCTTCAGCCTGGATTTGATTCCCGGCCAGGGAACTACCCGCATCCCCCCCCAAAAAAAAAGGCGGGGCAGAGAGACTGAAGAAAGGATGCCTGAAAACGTCTCAACTTTGCTGTCAGACATGAAGGGAAATGCTCAGGAAGATTCTGACTAAGACAAATTTTAATAACAATTTCAAAACACAAAGACAAAGAGAATCTTAAAAACAGTAAGAGGGAAGTGACTCATCACATACAGGGAATTTTTTTTTTTGTCCTGAATAACATTATCAGCAAATTTCTCATCAGAAACCTTGAAGGCCAGAAGGTAGTGGGTTGTGATGATACTCAAAGCGCTGAAAGAAAAAAAATTTAAAAAAACATGTCAATCAAGAATTCTATATCTGGGGAAAATGTCCTTAAAAAATGACGGAGAAGTTAAGATATTCCTAGATAAGCAAGAGCTGAGAGATCTTTCCACTAGACCAGCCCTGCAAGAAATACTAGAGGGACCCTTTCAGGGTGAAAGGAAAGGACACTGAACAGTAACTTGAAGCTGCATGAAAAAATGAAGATCTCCAGTAAAGGTAAATATACAGGAAATTATAAAAGCTAGTACTAAAACAAAACAGAAGAAAAATTTAAAAATATGCTAAAAAGATTTGGGTTTGTAACTCCACTTTTTATTTTCTATATGATTTGAAAGTCTAATGAATAAAAAACAATTGTTAGCCTATGTTTCTGGACATACTCTGGATAAAGATGTAATTTCTTTTTCTTTTCTTTTTCTTTTTTTTTTTTTTTTGGTTTGTTCCCTAAGTGGGAATTGAGCCTAGGCTGCGGCGATGAGAACACTGAAGCCTAGCCACTACACCACCAGGGAACCCCCCAAAGATGTAATTTCTGCTAGTGGTAACTGAAAGTGGTGGTAACAAGGCTGGTAGGGACCAAGTGTGTCTGGAAGGGACAGTGGGATGTATTTAAATTTGAGTGGTGTAACTCCAGGACATAATCCTAAATAACCCTAATTGTTTGGGGTAGTATATTGACATCTCAACAGTATGAATCCCTGGTGGTGCAGTGGCTAGATTTTGGCGCTCTCAACGCCACGGCCTGAGTTTGATTCCCAGTCAGGGAACTACCAAAAAATAACATCAACAGTATGAAGATTGGACAATCCATGAACATGAGATATAATTCCATTTATTTATGTCTTCTTTAATTTCTTTTGGCAATATTTTGTAGTTTTCCACTGTACATGTCTTTTATCTCCTGGGTCAGGTTAATTCCTGAGTATTTTGTACTTTTGATGCTATTGTAAATAGAATTGTGGTCCTTATTTCCTTTTCAGATTGTTTGTTGTTAGTGTATTATAGTGTAAGCTCTGAAATTTGATTTTTTCCTTTGTTTATAATGCAAGGTTCTGACTTAAGTTTTGATTAGCAAAGCATCCATTTCAAAGAGGCATCTACTTCACAGATAATATCTTGAATAAACATCTTGCCAGCCACTTCTTAAAGAGCCAGGCTGCCTTTAAGGCTTCTTTATTTTAGAGCTCTTATTTGATTTCAATCACTGACCATTTGGGATACTTGGTTTTTTCTCTCTTCCCATGCTTTAAATTCTGGCTTTTACATTTTACTCATAAATTCACCAATAAAGAGTAAGCTGACAAACCCTAGGCCCTACCCTCAACCCCAGTAAAAGTAGAACCCCAGGCCCATGTACTCTCTCTCTCTACCGGTGACTTCACTGTGTGGCTCCCAGTGTGCTGTGTAATTTCCAGGATTTGTACATACATAATAAACTTGTGTCTTTTCAAAGTATCCTAACTGTCATTCCTGAGGGCATCTTGCATATAGGAAGAACCACAACAGCTGGTCCAGCCACAACACTGGTTATTGATAGGCTGAGACCAGTATAAAACATGTGTAGCAATGCAACTGATTTTTCTGTGTTGACTTGGTATTTTGGTATTTCGGTGAATTCATTCGTTACCTCTCATAGTTTTTTCTTGTGGAATTGTGGGGGTTTTCTACACATTAAAGCAGGTCACATGCAAACAGAGATAGTTTTACATATGTCTGCCTATCTAACTTAGATGCTTTTATTTCTTTTTCTTGCCCAGTTGCTCTGGCTAGAACTTTCAGTACTGAAGTGACAAAAGCAGACATCCTTCCCTGTTTATGATCTTAGAGAAAAAGTGTTCAGTCTTTCACCATTGAGTATGATGTTCCCTGTTTTTCACATATGGTTTTTACTATGTTGTGGTAGTTTTCCTCTAATCTTAGGATGTTGCATGTTTTTATCATGAAAAGTGTTGAACTTTGCCAAATGCCTTTTCTGCACTGACCAAGATGTATCTTGGAGGTTTTCCCTTCATTCTTCTAATTTGGTGTGTTACACTGACTAATTTTTGTATGTCATGCCATCATTTTATTTCAGGAATAAATCTCACTTAGTCATGATGGATGGATGTATAATCCTTTTAATATGCTTCTGACTTGATTTGCTGACATTTCATTGAGGACTTTAGCTCAATGTTCATAAGGGATATTGATCTGTCGTTTTCTTGTAGTGTCTTTTTCCAGCTTTAGTATCAGGGTTATGCTGGCTTCATAGACTGGGTTGGGAAGTGCTTCCTCCTCTTCAATTTTTGGGAAAAGTTTGAGAAGAATTGTATTCTTTAAGTGTTTGGTAGATTTCACCAGTGAAGCCATCAGTTTCAGGGCTCTTATTGTCCGGAAAATTTTTATTTCTGATTCAATCCCTTACTAGCTAGAGGTTTGTTCAGATTTTATATTCCTTGGTTGCTTAGTCTTGATAGGTTTTGTGTTTCTAGAAATTTATCCATTTTATTTAGGTTATCCAATTTGTTGGTGTACAATTGTGCATACTGTTCTTATAATCCTTTTTATTTCTGTAAAATCAGTATTAATGACTCCATTTTCATTTTTTATTTCAGTAATTTGAGTGTTCTTTTTCTTAATCCATTCAGCTAAAAGTTTGTCAATTTTCTTTCTCTTTTCAAGGAACCAACTTTTGGTTTCATTCATTTTTCTGTTATTTTTCTTTTCTTTTTATTTTGGCGGGATGTGGTGGTTCCCTGGCTGGGAATCGAGCCCAGGCAATGGCGTTGAGAGAGCTGAAGCCTAGCCACTACACCACCAGGGACCCCCTGTATTATTTTTCTATTTTACTTATCTCCACTGCAGTCCTTATTATTTCCTTCTTTTTGCTAGCTTTGGGTTTAGATTGTTCTTCTTTTTCCAGTTCCTTAAGCTGTAAAGTTTGGGGTGTGTGTGTGTGTGTGTGTGTGTGTGTGTGTGTTTCCCTGACCAGGAATCGAGCCTGGGCCATGGCAGTGATAGCACCAAATCCTAGCCACTAAGCCACCAGGGAATCCCTAAATTTGTTTCTTGATTTGTGATCTTTTTTTAATTTTAATTTTAATTTTTAATTTTTTATTTTTTTGGTATGTGGGTAGTTCCCTGGCTGGGAATGGAACCCAGGCCACAGCGTTGACAGCGCCAGCACTGAAACCTTAAGCCACTACACCACCAGGGAACTCCCATGATCTTTTTTTTTTTTTTTTTTTTTTTCGCTTTTTGGTATGTGGGTAGCTCCCTGGCTGGGAATCGAACCCAGGCCGCAGCACTGACAGCACCAGCGCTGAAGCCTTAAGCTGCTACACCATCAGGGAACTCCCGATCTTTTTTTTTAATATAAGCATATGTAGCTATAAATTCCCTCTTAGCACTGTTTCTGTTGTGTCCTATAATTTTGGTGTGTTGTGCTTTTGTTTTCATTAATCTCAATAGTATTTTTTATTTCCCTTATGGTACCTTCTTTGATCCATTGATTAAGAGGATTTTTCTCTAGTTTTACTTCTGTTGTTGATTTCTAACTTCATCCCATTGTGGTCAGAGAAGATACTTTGTTATCTTTTAAACATATTGAGCTTTAATTTGTATCCTAACTTAGGATTTATCCTAGAAAATGTCTCATGTGCACATGCAAGAATGTGTATGCTGTTGTTGCATAGAATGTTAAGTATATATGTTAGATCTAGTTGATTTATTGTGTTAAGTCTTCTATTTCCTTATCTTCTGTCTGGTTGTTCTATTATCGAGTGAGGTATTAAAGTCTCCAACTACTATTGTAGAATTGTCTATATATCTCTTCAATTCTGTCAGTTTTTCCTTCATATCTTTTGCTGGTCTGTTAATATGTATGTAAATGTTTATAATGGTTATATTTATATCTTCTTGCTGCATTGAAACAAATTTTAAACATATAATGTCTTTGCTCTATGTAAACTTTTTGATTTAAAGTCTATTTTGTCTGATTATTAATATAATCACCCATAATCTCTTATAGGTTACTATTTTGCTTGGAATATCTTTTTCCATCCTTACATTTTCAATCTATTTGTGTTCGGATCTCAACTCTTTTGTAGACAGCATTATTTCTATCATGTGTTCTTTCCTTTCACCCTATAGGTCCCTTGAGCATTTCTTGCAGGTTAGGCCTAGTTGTAACAAGCTTCATCAGCTGTCATTTGTCTGGGAATGTCTTAATTCCTTCCTCACTTTTGAAGGACAGTTTTGACGATATAGTATTCTTGGTTGGGATGCTTTTTTTTTTCTTTTAGCATTTTGTATATATCAACTCACTGCCTTCTAGACTCCAAGATTTCTGATTAGAAATCTGTTGATAATTGTATTGGGGACAAAAAGAAATTCCTATATGTGATGAGTTGCTTCTCTTCTGCTACTTTCAAGATTCTAACTTTCAAAAGTTTGAGTATAATGTGTCTTGGTATGATCTCTGACCTAATCTTACTTTGTTGAGCCTCATGTCTTTCATTTACTTTGAGAAGTTTTCAGCCAGCATTTCTTCAAATATTATCTCTGCCCCTTTCTCTCTTCTCCTTTTGAGACTCCCACAATGCATTATGTTGATCCTCTTCATGGTGTCCCACAGGTCACTTAGACTCTGTTCACTTTTGTTCATATTCCAATCTATTTTCTTTCTGTTCTTCAGACTCTAGAATTTCCATTGCTTTTGGTGTGTGTGGGGGGGTGTCCTATCTCTTTATTGAAATTTCCATTTTGTTCAGACATCTTCAAGTCCTTGAGCCTCTTTAAGATAGTTGTTTTAGAGTTTTTGTCTATGAGATCCGCTCCCAGGTCTTTGTCAGGGACAGTTTCTACGGATTTATTTTTTTTTTCCTTTGAATGGGCTATACTTTCCTGTTACTTTGTATCCCTTGTGATTTTTTTTTTATTTGTTGTACACTGGACATTTGAATCTAATAATGTGTCAACTCTCAACATTTGATTCTACTTCTTGCCCAGGGCTTGTTGGGTGTTATGGTTTGTTATTATTAATTTTTATGGACTGTCTCTGTGCCGAGGATCAGGCTGAGGTGTAAATTTAAGGTCTTCTCAGGTCTTTTCTGTGCCTTTGTCTATCCCTGGGCATGCATGGTCAGTTTCTAATTCCCCAGCATATGCAGTTACTTTTGAATGTCCCAGTCTTCAATATGTATCTCCCAAAAGGTAAAAATTAGAAAAATGAAAGGGCCGGTGGAGAGTGCCACCTCTTTAAATCTGGAAGTCACTTAAGCCTGAGGAGGAGGGGTTTGCAATAATGGGAAGAGGTGCAAGGACAATGGCTTCCCTCCTCTTTACACAGTTATCAGAAGCAGCAATGTGAGCCAAAAGCACAGATCCCTGATAGTTGGAAGACAGTGCCGCTGTAGTCCACTAGCTCCTGAAAGCTTTCTGTATGTTGTTCCAAAGACATGTGCATAGCTGCCCGCCTGCCTTGCGGCTGGGGGTGGAGGATGGGTAGCTACTCTTGTGCCAGAATCTGAAAATAACCAAAATCGAGTGCAGTTTACTGTCCAAGTCTTCCCCTGAAGTTGAAAGCCTTTAGTAGACCCCAGTGTTTCATAGTGATGTAAGATTCTGACAGTGCAATTGTCTAGGTGGAGAGACAAATTTCTGGTGCCTCCTGTTCTTGGCATCTTCCCAGAATCCTTAAAAAATTTTATCCCTTTGCTGATGTTTTAATATAGTTTTGGGAGGGGTTGGGGTCTTTTGGGGTTCAATCTATATTCTTAGCCAGAAGTCACAATTTTTACCTCCAAATTTCTATGTAGTTATTTTAATATACACCTGGACCTTCCTAGTTGTCTACTTCATTGCTCTTAAAAAAAAAATCCATAATTTCTAAAATACTTAAAACAGAAATATTAAATATAATGTATCTGTTGAGTATCTAAAGTTAGGAGAAATCTAAAGCTGCTGTTTTCCCTTTAATTCCCAATGGTTTTTCTGTCCTTGTTTCATAATTTCCTATTGTAAGCTCATGTTTTGTTGAATGTATACTATCTGTTGGGTTGAGTAAGGGCCATGGTGAGAGGGAGGTTTGCTTCAGCTGGGAATCAGGGCTGTCATAAGCTTCAGACACCCAGGGCCCCTGGCTTACTATGGGGGCTCCAGGCTCATCCCACCACCTTACAGAAGGTCCAGGGCTTAGTGTCCACATCTCACTGCTGGGCATTTACATTTAGGGCATCCCTGTCTTTCATGTTTTCTTGCACTGCATAAGTCTCTATTTCAGTTTTAGCTCCTGTTTCTCTACTCACCTGTGACAGTTCTGTTTTCAGTAACTAGAGCAAATTTATCCAACTCGTGGGTTGCAGGCCAACACAAATTCATAAACTTTCTTAAAATGTTACAAAAGTTATGCATATATCTTTTCTCTTTTAGTTCATCAGTTATCTTTTATGTGTGGCCCAAGACAATTCTTCTTCCAATATGGCCCAGGGAAGCCAAAAGGTTTGACAGCCCTGGACTAGAGCGACACATTAAAATTGTATTTGAGTTAATTTCTTTTCTTTTTTTTTTTTTTGCTTTTTGGTATGTGGGTAGCTCCCTGACTGGGAATCGAACCCAGGCCGCAGCGCTGACAGTGCCAACACCGAAGCCTTAAGCCACTACACCATCAGGGAACTCCCTTGAGTTAATTTCTGTAGAAACAAATTGCCTTTTAGAGGTTGAGGCCTTCAGAGCAAGGAATCCAATATATGTCTGAAATGGAGTCTCCAGCATTTACTTTTAACTCAATCTATTTTAAAACTCTTCCAATTTGATTCACTCAAATAATTAGGTGCTTATGAATATTAATAAAACTTAACACTAATTAAAAATTCTTAAAAATTTTATTTGATAACATTGGTTAATATAATTATATAGGCTTCAAGTGTACAATTCTATAATACAGCTTTTGTATTTTGCATTGTGTTCACTACCCAGAATCAAATCTTGTGTCACCATATATTTGAACTCCTTTACCCTTTTCTACCTCTCCCCTCCCCCGCTTTTCCCCTCAGTCACCACCACTGTGTCTATGAGTTTGTCTGTTTTGCTGCTTTCAGCTTTATACTCCACCAATCTTTTTTAATGGAGGAATTTGGCCAGTTTACACTTGGTTTTAGTCCTTCCTTTTTACGTTTCTTACACATTTTGAAGGCTTCTTTCTCCCTTTTGTTTTGTTTGCCATGTTTTTATCTAATTTTTCCTCTTGTTAAAAGTTCTGTGTTTTTAACTCCACTACTGATAACCTCCTATCCCTTTTGGTCACAATTTAACCCTCTTGATGGGTTGAAGTGAACTGAGGAGTGAGATGTGAGCTGAATTTGGAGGCTCTCAGGTTCAGGTGGGTGCCCAGGTTCAACACTGAGCCAGGCCTGGCTAGGATACTGCCCCCTAACGCAATGCATGTTTTAGGAGGTCTCAGAAGACTATGTAATGACCAAGATAAAGAAAAGTGGGGGAGTTCCCTGGTGGTGTAGTGGCTTAAGGCGTTGGCGCTGGCGCTGTCAATACTGCGGCCTGGGTTCGATTCTCAGCCCGGGGAACTACCCACATACCCCCCTGCCCCCCCGCAAATTAAATTTTAAAAAAGTGATAATGGAGATAATGAAGAGGGTGAAGGGGTTAATGGGGATACAGGTGGTGGTGGGGTGGAAAAAGTAGTTACAGTGAAAAGATCAGTCTGGCTTGTAAAGGGATAGGTTAGGACTTCAAGAAAAGGATCAGAAATGAAGGGAGAAAAGAACCATGTTCTCTTGGTCTTCATGGGGAATTACAAATCCTTCATTCACTCACAGTGCCTCACTCATCCACCCACCCATCAACTGAATTATCCTATCCTAGCTAAGTGCAAGCCCCATTCTGGGAACTTGGGATACAGTTAAATCAGATTTGTTCCTGTTCTTGCAGATATCAGTCTGGCGGGGAAAGAGAAATGCAAACTCCCTGAGTGTCGACTGCTGTTGCCTAAATAGATATGGCTCCCTTATCGGAACTTCCAGCTCTACACTCATATCCAGCTGCCTCCTGGACCCCCCCACCTAGATATGCCAAAGACACCTCAAACTCCTCCGGTCCTAAGCTGAGCCAACTGTCTTCTTCCCTTCATGCACTGGCCCTATTCTGATGTCCCTGCTATGTGCAGCCTGGTCACCACAGCCTGCTGCTTTTCCTGCACACGAGAAATGTTACCTGTGGCCTGCAGCACATTGTCCAACTCAGTGACTTCTCCACACTGCATTCCCCAGGAAACTTCCCCAACAGCCTTTCACAACTGTGTATAGCCACTTCATCAGGTAACCAACCTCTGATGGCTTCCTAATGGCTAAGCATGCCTCCCCTATTAGGTTCTAAGACCCCTATAGCAGGGCCCGTGTCCTTGTCCTCCTGCCTCCCACACAGGGTAACTGGTCCCAGTGCTGGCCGCTCACAGAAGGGCACTGTCCACTTGCTTTGAGTCAATTGTGTATGAAGAGCCTGCTGGTTACAGAGGAAATAGGGTCCAGTGGAAGCAACATGTTCTAGCTATCTCCCAGTGTCAGGGGTTTCTGTTGCCCCAATCACAAACCCCTATTGTCCAAACCCCTTGGCAGGCACATTTCAAATCCCTCATGACCCTCCTTTTTCCACACAGAACAACTCTCTCCAGCTGGGGGTTACCTCTGATGGCATTAGATTGCCATAGGGATTTTGATTGTTGCTCACAGGGTTGCCATCCTCATTAGGCAGATGTGGGCAGAACATCTTCCAGTCCCAGTGAATATAATACTCACCTTAAAGAGAGCTCACTGAATAGAGAACCCAATGGCAGGCATCTGGGCCAACTCAGACCTTACTACCTGCTTTGAGGACCTAATATGCTCCTAGGAAAGAACTCGGTAGCTGTTATTCTCATACCCTGGCACACAGGAATAGTTCCATTTTCCAGCTGCAAAGAACTAGAGATTTGGTTCCTGAAGGAGACCCTCTTTATTGGGCCAGGGGTTAGGGCTGGTCAGACTCTGGAATCCATACACAAGCCCACCAGAGATGTATGTGAAGTCATCTGTCCATGTCACTCCACATTCTTAGGAGTCAGTTTATGGGGTACACTGGGGACAGAAGCAACAACTGTCCCCTCAGGGGAGAGAGCACACACATGGATGGTAATTCAAGAGGGCATAGACAAAAGTGCAGCACTGTTCCTGGTACTGTGAGCACACTGCAGCTTTGGAGTGGTCATATAAGCCAGAATTTCCATCATCACTGAAACAACAAAGAGGAGACTGGGCTGTTATTTTTTTTTATTATGCTTGAATTTGTAGATAAACTTATGGTAATCAGGAAGAGTTCACTAGACAAGGACTGCTTGCAGAGCTGTTACAAAAACCTGAAATCTCACTTAATGGCTTGGTTCTGTTGTCCTCAGTAAATTCCAGCAGAATCTTTTTGTCTTGGTTTTAAGCACATCTCACCTCAGCAATGCAGGACAGAAAAGTGCTTGGGCACAGGAGCCAGACTCAGTGAGTAACGAGTAACACTGGGACAACAGTACCTGTGTTTCAGGACCATCAGCAAGGACCAAGCTAAGAGAAAATGAGAAAGGCTCACTTACGCCAGCACTCTTCTTGATTTCCCACCATCTCCAGAAGGCCAAAGGTTTTCAGTCAGGGATTGGTGCAGTGGAGTCAACAGTAGGGATGATTCACCCATACCCCAATGTGGGAAGCACTAAGCACTGGAGTAGAGAACACCCCTTCCCCACCTCAAACCTTTAGGACCCAAACTAGCACCCTGTAAGCTCATCTACTTCAGAAAGGGCTTACTTAGAAAGCAACCTTCCCCATTTCTCTTTCTCAACTATATATATATATATATTTTTTTTGCTTTTTGGTATGTGGGTAGCTCCCTGGCTGGGAATCGAACCCAGGCCGCAACACTGACAGCGCCAGCGCTGAAGCCTTAAGCCGCTACACCATCAGGGAACTCCCCTCAACTATAAATTTATACTATGTTCAGTTACATAACTACAGACATACCATGTTTTTATTGTGCTTAGTAAGTTGTGCTTTTTACAAACTGAAGACCCTTCAACCAGCACAGATTATGACTGTGATTGTGGTGGTGTGAGCCGAACCTGCAATGAGTATCTGAAGTCTGCCTTATGTACTCGCCATATGAATTCCCTACTAAGCACCCGTAGTATTTAGTAAAATCAGATTAAGGCAGACAGTTTTGGATTGTAATCAACTCAAGTTACAGAATAAGAACACAAGACCTAAGGAAAACCACTGACCCAAAATAATAAGTAACATGCTTTGTGAGTAGGGCTGGCAACTATATAAGTAAAGTGTCCAACACAAATTCAATGGGGCAATGGCAAAACTTCAGATTCCAACACTCCAAAATCTTATATAAATTTAGGCTAGTTGTAACATGAAAGCAGAGACAAAACATAATTTTAACATTGTTTTAATCAAGTAATGTAGCTGTTTGAACAGGAAAATTTAAGACAAGTTGAATAGAGCAAAGTGAAGGATTACTCTATTAGGACAGCTTCTGTGAATAAATTACGTGGATTTAAATTCTATTGGAAGTTTGGCACCAGACCGAACACCGGTTTAAGCCAAAATTTTCTCTTTAGTGTTTAGAAGCCCTGAACATATTTTCCATCAGATTAAAAGGGGGGAAAACAAAACAAAACCAGAAAACTTCCGTAACAGAACCTCATTAGCTTGACACTGGGTTTGCTGAGTGCAGCTGGCTTTGAATTTCAGCTAATGAAAGCAAACTGGCCTATGGCAAAGAATTTGATACCTAAGTGAGAAATGAATTTGCAAAAACCTCTTCTCTTTGGTGTGACAAAGCACATTCCCTTCAGGTATATGGCTTCTGCTTCACACTCATCAAAGTCTATCAAAAGGCAGCTGGAGACCAACTTGTATCTCTCCAGTAAAATTGCTAGATTTTAATTCCTTAAAATAGTAAGCTAATAAGGTTTTATTATACCAAATGTTTGTATAATTTCAATGTGAAAAATTTTTTTACATAAAGTTCTCATTATAATCTGTGAAATAGATCACAAAAGTAGTCAAGGTGATATTGATAAAGCCTGTGCTCCGAATAAAACTAACCATGGTTCTTGATTCCCACAGAGCAATTTTTATGGAAAAGAATAATGCCATACATTTCTATCTTAAAAACAATTTCTCAGGTACAGCCAGACCCCTATCAAATAAGTTTAAATCAGCTAACCTGCATTCAGTGGCCATCACCACAGACTTGTTGAGTGTCTCGCTATATTCAATGTGAAATAAAAGACACCCCAAGTCTTACACCAAAATATAGGCTCTGACTTAGAAGTACAATTTTAGCTTTCTTTTTAAATAAGACATTTTGGGGGGGAAAAATCAAGTTTGAGACATAGTAACAACACTTATTTTGGCAAGATAGCAACCAAAACCTAAAAAGCATAGCTATGTGTCCAAATGTAAAAGGCATTAAAGAACAAGCCATAGTATCAGGGAAAATCCACACTTAACAAAATATACAGTATGTCTTATCATTTTGAAATTGTAGTTAAACCGTGAGAGTTAAGAGCTGAGTAATTATGCTGTTTTTGCTAGAAATTAAGTGCACCTTTTCCTTCTGCCTCCAAATAAAATCACAGAGCTTACTATTTAATCATACTCCAATTTGAGAGTTGCCTCTCAGCACAAAACAATAGCTACACACATAAAATGCTTAATTCCCCTGGCTCATCCAACGTGCAATGCACAGGACTTCAAAGACTACAATTTGGGGCAAGTGTACACGAACTGAAAAAAACACAATTCAAGTTTCAAAACTTGCTCTTAAAATTATTTATAGGACACTCAGGTCATTTTTACCCTTAGTAGGATAAGGGGGTTGCACTGTCCACCTTGGCATGGTAAGAATGTACAATACCAGATACCAATTTCAGAGACTAGAGAGATAAGACTTAAAAGTACTGTACTTCTTAACGGTTGAATAAGGTAATTACAAATAAGTGTATGATTACATTCTGCTGAAGACCTCTTTACAGCCTCAGCACCTAACAATTTCTAACAGGCTCCAAGAATCCTATCAGGTTAAATGATGGTTCAACCTTTTTAAAAGGAGCCAATTAATTATTTCAGCTTAAGTCATTCAGAGCCAAAAATATGAAGAATGACCAAAATCAAATCTTTATTTTTATGACTATATAAATGTGATCCAAATGTGTCCACCACTAAGTTTTCAAAAAGAAACATGCTATAAATAAGCAAACTACATCTGTTCACTGATATGTGTTTGGACTCCCTAGATGTCTCGGGCTTACTTACAGACCACTCACAGCAATACAATTCTAGAAAGTGTAGCACGATGTTAAGCCATTTTAGCTTCTGCACATACATGTTGTACTTCTCTGGTTGATGACGCAGAAAGATTCTCAGCATTACACTGTTAAGCTGGGCTGCACCCATGCCCTTAAATGGCATCAATGTCGATGTCATCGTCCTTGTTGTCAGACTTCACAGCTTCAACTTTCGGTACACTGGCAGTCTTCGAATATACCACCTGACAAAAGAAAAGTTACTGAGTGTAAGTAAACCTTTATCTCCATAAATGTGCTTACAAAAATAAGTCCGTGGTCAGCGAAGAAAAATTACCTAGATGCAGCCATCATTCTTCACTAAAGTTTTCATGCAAAAAGTTGTATTTCCAGAGCCTCCCAGTATCATGATTAATTTTTACAGACCACTACCCACCTCTACATTCAACCTAAACAAACCCTCCTTTGCCAGATCAGACATTTATTTGCAAACACGTTTGGGGATATGAGAGATTTCTACCACCCCTTCTACTAAAGGACCCCTTTCCAAATTATTGAGACTATTTTATTAGCTCAATTACTGAAGTTTACCATTTAACGATCCTCAAACACCTCTAATGCTGAATCCAATACTTGACCCAGTGTTTACCTCAATGTTCTCATCTTCATCATCTTCTTCACCACCAGAAGATTCCTCCTCTGCTTCCTTCAACCACTTTATAAATGGTTCTGCTTTGACACGAATCTCTTTGGCAAGTTCTTTTGAGACATATTTCTTAGAAGCCTAAAAAAAGGTTAGGCACAATATTCTTAGTTGGAGGAATGTGAGTTATATATACTTCGCTCTGACGGGACTGGGCATATTCTACTCTTGAATCCTCAAAAGAACACATGTAACTCAACAAAAAAGTATTAAAGGGTCTGAATGGTATTTTCTATTACTAGCAAGCTGCCATGATGGGAATAACCTACAAGTTCTATGAGGCATGCACAGGGGCTGCATTTTCACATACAAAGAGATTACGAGAAGTAAAAAACCCCCGTTTGTATATTCCCCACCTTTTCCGACCAGCTGATGATGACCTCTTCTTCCAAAAGGTCCGCGTCGTACATCTCCTTTAAGATGTGCGGGATCTTGGAGATAAGCTGAGCTTGATGCATGGCTACCACACACTCTAAACCATGAAGAAGGTACCGTTGAGCTTTTTTGTTGTTGTGACAAAACTGCAAACAGATTATCTTTGTATTAACAAGCTTTTAAAGTTGACAATTCTAGTATCAAATATATTCATGGCCTCAGAGTTGTTCCTTAAAGTTATGGAGCCCATTAACAGTGGTTCAAAAATGTCAATGCCCCAAGATCTCAAGTTTATCTATAAGGGACCAACCAACTGCATGTAGTTTTCAGATACTCCCAGGCTTGTAAGGTAGTTCAATGATCTCTAGTCTCAGGATGACAGAGAAATGAGGAAGTCAGAGATTAAAGTGATGTTCCCAAGGCCACAAAGCTGTAATCTCATGTATGAATCGAAAATAATTTGCTTACTCTTAGGAAATGGCGCCTGTATTTCTTAATCTGTTCTCTGATCTTTTCATTAAAAAGAACTTCAGTCAAAACAAGAGGGCCCATAGCTTTTACATCCAATCTTTCTGCTTCAGCAACAATTTCTTTGTCAGATGAGTCAATAATACCCTCTTCTTTCTTTTTCTGTAAATAAAAGGAAGCCATTCAGTGACATGAAGGCACATTTTCCTCTAGATATCAGCTAGTCCCAAGGACTTTCCCCCTAATTTGAGAATTCTACAATTTCCAAATGGTAAACAGCTGCCAAACAGAGTATTTGAGACCACTCTCAGAAAACCCCTGAATGAATACAGAAAGTAAAAGTAAGCCTTCCATCTGAATATTCAAAAGATAGCAAGTAAAAGTACCCAGTTTGAAGTAGTAAATAGGTAACAAAAGTCTAAGGCTAGATTGAAGCTGATTTTATTTTTACCTTAACAAAATCAAACAGGATATTGACCCGCTCTTCAATAGTCCTTTCCAAATCATCGCTGAGTGTCAGAACTTTTGCATGATCACTGATTTCGTCCATCCTGCGTCTTTGAGCTTCCTCAGTTGTATCCTCCCCCCAGTCATCATCCTCTTCTTCTTCCTGTTTACAATAGCAAAGACGCTTGGCAAAAGGCCTTAAAAATGTTTCAGATTTCTGGTCAAGTTAATGACATCAAGTTCATTCCCCACTAAATTAGCTTCACTTTAATCCAATCAACCACCTGGAGCCCTAAACGCTGCTGCGGTGTTGTGCTGAAGGCTGATTTCAATGTTTCTGCTCACCATAACCACAAATATTTCACAATTTTAGTGCCTACCACACCATCAACACTGCACTTACCACAGCATGAGGAGGACTGATTTCATTTGGTGGTGGTGGTGGTGGTGTCTCACTGCTGGACACAGAGCCATTTTCCTTGTCTTTGCCCTTTCTATTTTTCTTTTCCTTTTCTTTCTTCCCTGTACCACTGTCACTATTCTCTACAGGGAAACAAAAGAAAAGCTTAGTACCATGGCTTACCTTACACCTCATTGCTCATCATGAACAATTAAAACCCTGTCCTTTTGTTTCAGAACCCTCCTCTCAAAACCACACACAGTGCCATCCAAATTTCTAAGGATTCACAGACCAAATTCATTCACTGTTATTTCAGAGGTAAGAAACTCAGGAGTTGGGAGTTCCCTGATGGTGTAGTGGCTTAAGGCTTCGGCATTGGCACTGTCAGTGCTGCGGCCTGGGTTCGATTCCCAGCCAGGGCGCTACCCACATACCAAAAAAAAAGCAAAAAAAAAAACAACAAAAAAAGAAACAAATAATACTCCCTTTAAAAAAAAAAAAAAGAAACGAAACGAAACGAAACTCAGGAGTTCCCAGGTGGTGTAGTGGCTAGGCTTCGGTGCTCTCAATGCTGTGGCCTGGGTTCGATTCCCAGCCAGGGAACTACCCAAAACAAACAAAAGACCAAAAAAAACAAAACAAAACAAAACAAAACAAACAAACAAACAAACAAAAAAACGTCAGGCTAAGACTGGAATGTCCCAAAATATAAGTGGTCTAACTACTGGGTAAGAGTGAGATGAAGTGATCATTCAGGGAGTTAGTGAAGGCTGGCATTTAGGACCCTTTCCACCTTTCAAGAACGTGAACTATGGCCACGTTCAACCACAGGTTAAACAGGTGGACCACTGTTTAAGTCTAGATAACGGCTTGTCTCATGGAAGAGAGAACACCGGAATAGGTTAGACTTTCTTACTATAGCAAGCTCAAATTGTGTCAGACAGTTTTGATCATCTGCCACAGAGTGTTGCTTGCAATGCGCTAAAGTCACTTAAGCTTAATGAGCCAAGGCCTCCATTTACAAAACAGTATTTCAGGAGATCTTTGTTGGGAACTTGTCACAAGTCATATTAACAATACCTACTTCACTTATCCTAACCTATGTCTTCAATAAATCATGACATAAGAATTATAAATTCGTTATATTCCAGTTTTACAGTAACAATGAAACTTCTATTTTGTTTCCAATAACCAGTTGCTTTATGGTAAGATCTTAGAGGTTCATCACAAAGACTCACCAGGTGGGTTTTTGAGAATGAATGTGCAGAGTTTATGATGTGTGTCAAGCATGCCTCGATAACCACAGGCTTTACAAGAATTACCTATTGTTTGCTTCTTTGGATTGACATGCTGCCAAAAAAAGTAAAAACAAGTATGTCATCCACAACGCATGAAAATTCAGTGACGAAAAGTTATGGGAGAACAAATGTGAAATATCTAACCATCAGAAGACATCTAAATCACCAGATTTAACATACAAAACAACTTTCCCCCAACAAACTGACCCACTTAAAAAAATTAGTATGGAGTATCTTAAAATTTTGTAGATTAAGTTCGCTCTGCCACCTGAAAAACATGACTTGCTGCAATCACAGGACTGATATCACACACATACATTTTTCCCTCTTGTTTTAGTGACAAAAACCTCAAAGGCACTCACCAGATCGGTTTCAGGATTCTCACACTCAGGACAGAGAACAAATTTTTTAATGAATCCATCCAACATGTCTTGCAGCTTATTCGCCTCATGAGATCCATTGACAATGTAACGGTCATTCTTAACATCAAACTGGGTCTGTGCTCCCAGTTCACAACCAAAATATTTGGTGGGATCTAGTTGGGGAAAAAAAAGTTTGCTTCATTGTACGTTGTAGTTAACTAACCTTTGGCTACTCAGTCACATTTATACAAGTATCACTTCCTATGATTTTATATTACGGGGGTTAAAAAATTATGTTGCCTAGGTGGTTTTTTGTACTAATGACAACTAAGCTGAGTTTTGCACCAAAGGTTCCACTTAACCCTCAAGCCGATTGTGATGTAATTAAGACGGACTTTGCAAATCAAAGATAGTCATGAGCACATCAATATGCCTTTTCAGACTTCTCCAAGATACATTACTTACACGTTGGAGGCCGATTAAGCGCCTTTGCAACGTCAACCATGTTGACTATAACTGTCTTGATTCCATTTCCTTTGCCCTCAACCTAAAGGAAATAAGAATTTAATTTTGCACTCTCTACCAAGGAGATGCAATCCTTAAATGAGCTTAGGACTTGCTACCAAAACAAAGATCTGTATTACCTACCTTGGCAATCAGACGGGGCATCTTGTAGCGATAGAACTGGTCTGACACGCTGCGGTTGACGTTGACAGACATTTTGGCTTATTAGTGGCTTTATCAATAAGATGAAGAGATCTTTGATTGCAACTTTTTGGTATCTTCTGTCTGGAGAAGAAGGGATGACATAAACGACTGCAAGAGTTCTCGGTCTCTGACATGAAAAAATTTTCGCCACTGAGGCTGTAAGCTTCTTGCTTGTATGCTATGTTTCCCCAATACAGGTACCAATGGCTGCGCAACAGCTCTGAAAGAGAAAAAGAGAACACACAAACCCCCTCCACTTAGCATGATTCCCTATGGAAACACCCCCCCCCTTTACATTCCCATTAGTTATGCCTAATTTTCCTACGTTAAAAAGCATCCCAGTTCACCTGAAAAACGACGAGTATTTTCATGTAACACAAGTCATCTCTAACATAAAAGGCCTCCATTTTGCTAAGGTTGTGTGACTCTGTCAAGGAAATGCCAGACTGAAAACAACAAACTGTGCCGCTTCAGCTGCGTGGGTTTCCATCAGACCAAACATACTCAGCACTTCAGCAGTCTACTTCTGTGAAGCAGCCTCATTTTCATTCTGATGAAAATGGACACAGACCTCTCCTCCCCGCAAGCCAGGCCTGTGTCAGCAGAACAGTTCCGGTACTCGTCCTCTCCCCCGAGCCGTCATCTTAAGACGGAGAACTACGGCACTGCTCTTTACGGTCAAACGGCCCTTTCGGCAACAATCGCTTCCAGAACGACTCTTCAAAACACGGCGCACGCGGTGTCGGCGGAGCGAGCGTGGGCCGAGGGAGGGAATGCCCGACCTCGACCTCCTCTCCCTTTATCTGCGCTCCGCAAACACGCGGTTAACCTTCGCTCCCGTCCCCATGGCCACGGGCCGTTCCGTTCGCGCCTGCGAAAGACCGTCTCCGGAGCCGCCCGCGAGACCCGACACGGCCGGGCTTCTCCTCGGCAGCAGGTGGCCGAGCCACGGCGCCGCGGTGCGGGGGACGCGAAAGCGGCCGAGGGGCGCCGGCCCGGGCCGCCCCCGTCCGCCCCGCGGCGGGCGATGACTCATAAATGCAGCACGGAGGCCTGACTCAGCCACGGCGACGGGCCCGCGCGGCGCGCTCCAGAGCGGCGGGGACGCGGGGGCGGGGCGCGGGCCCGGGGGAAGCGGGGGCGGGGGCGCCCGCCCTCCGGGCCCCGCCGCCCGCCCGCCCGAACTGCGCCACACGCGCCGGGTCACGCGGCGCGCCGCCATCTTGTGCGGCCGCCATCTCCCCGCCGGCCCGCGCCGCCCGCGGACTCACCGTTTTCGTCAAATAAAGACATAAACCCAACGCTGCTCGCCCGGGACTGGGATGAAGTGAGGCGCGTGTGAACCCGAGTCCGAGGAGGGGCGGCGGAGGAGCACAGCGAGCAGCGGCCGGGCAGGCGCCGCCGAGCAGCGGGGAGGGGCTGTCCCAGCGACGTCCGGGGTCCACACCCTTCAGCGCCCGGGGCCTGGCGACCTGGCGCGGAGAGACGGCGCCGTGAGCCGCGGGCGTCGGGGCGCCTTCCCCGCCAGCCAGCGGCCCGCGGCGGTCGAGGGGGGCGGGGAGGACTGGGGAGGGGGCACGGGCCCGCCACCTCTCCACCGGACTCACCTCTGGAATGTTCTCGCTCTGACTGAACAACGCCGCCGCCGCGCTCAAGCTACCCTCAGCCCCAGCGCCC